>JAYESA010000010.1:182461609-182669109 GCA_036927795.1 Iris macrosiphon | reverse complement strand
ACGAACTCGAAATTATGAACCGTTTAAAGTTTCGAAAAGCTGACATGATGAAATTCCAGAAAAGTATTTTTTCAGAATTTAATATGCAAGTTTAGTCTACTGTAAAATTTGTGCAACGTAGATGTAAATAGGAAACCACCGAAAACTGTCATCTATGCGCCCTTGTGGCCATAACTCTTTACCGACTTCTGATTTTATGAAATTGTTGATTCCAGTGTTCATGTAGCATTAAAATATATAGGATTCCACACACAAATCCAAGATTTGAGATGGTTGACTTTTTGGTCAACGGATTGCCTCGATTTGCGTGCCACGGATCACAAATCCTTAAAGTTAATTTTTTTGGGACCAAAATTAGAGTTTAATAATAAAATCAGATTATAATAAGATTAAAATAATATTTTAGATTATTTTATTCAGAATTAAAATAGATTAAAATGGAGGAACCTATTTACCCACTTTTGTAACCTAACTTGTTTAATTTATGTGACGGGTAGATCGGACGACGCCTTGAGTTGGGACTTCATTCTTTTTCTGATCAGGCAAGATACCTTGCCAAATTGCTTATAGTATTTTGCATGCTTAGTATATTTCTGTATATTTATTGTATTTTGGTATATTTTTTGCATGTGTAGTTTTCTTCCAGTCATTACTATGTATTAGATATGTTGACACACACATGGCACTTAGTATCATCGAGGACAATCATTAGGCGTATGGGCTTTTAACCACTCTAGTAAACCATAGTAACTAGCACGCACTACGGTGGTCGTGTCCGATGGTCGCTACCCCCGAGGTATGTCGATTGATGGAGTCTGAGGGTCGCTACCCCAGAGGTATGTCGGCTGATGATGTCCACTGACGAGCGTATGAGTTGTGAGGATTAGATCGAGTAGCCTACCCTTGCCCATACGTCAAAAAGTTATCCTCATTTGCATTCATATAGATTATCTTGTACAGCGTACTTATTTATTTTCAAATTATATACATGTTTACTGTATTCAAATTGGCTCACTTTTCTGTATCTTGTTACGTCCCTCTGAGGACCTGGTCCTTTGCCAGGTGTATCTGTTCTTGAGTATTTGCAGGAGCGCAGATCTAGATGGTTATATAAGTTTTGAGGATGTATTCTCTTCGAGCCCGTGGTTGTTAGCTGGTATTCTTACATTGTGTTTATTGTGTTGTACTTTTTCCATTTGAGTTGGTGGTGGATTTGTTTCCATCCAACTATCATCCTTAGATACTTACTTTGAGATCTAGTTTCATAGACACTGGTTATTCATTTATATTGATTTTTGTGGATGAGATTTAGATTGTACCCTGTGACTTGTGATACATTTTATACCACTTGTGGAATGATATTCATATTACAGCGTACGTATGGGATATAGTTTCCATATATTGGAGTTGCCATATCCATGCGGCGGGCATGCTTACGTATTCCTAGTCCTACGTATTTTGGGACTGGGGTGTGACAGCAGCGAGGCAGCGAGGGGGGAGCAGCTACCAGCAGCAGCAACAGCAGCAGCATATGCAGCACTAGCAGCAGCAGCGTGTAGCAGCGGCACTAGCAGCTAGTAGCAATATATATATATATATATATATATATATATATATATATATATATATATATGTGTGTGTGTGTGTGTGTGTGTGTGTGTGTGTGTATAGATAGATAGATAGATAGATAGATATATGAGTATGCATGGTTATATATGTATGTGTTTATGTGCATATGTATATAGTTATGTAGCTATATGCCTATATGTATGTATATATATAGTTAGTTAGATATATATCTATATGTATAGATATATATACATATAGCTAGATAGATGCATAGATATAGCTAGATATATATATATTTGAGTATGGGTATATGTGTATATGTGTGTGTGTGGATATGTATATATATAGATACGTAGGTGTTTAAGTATATGTGTTAGATATATATATTCTAGCCTAGATTATTAACTAGGAATATATGTATATCCATAGATAGTTAGCTAGAGGGGTAGTTAGAGAGGTATTGGAGGATATCTCAATACCTTGAGATATCAAGGTATCTCAATACCTTGAGATACCCAAGGTATTGAGTATCGGAGCGGGGTTTTTGAGCAATTGCCTAGGAATAGGTTTTAATTTATTTTTATACGTATATATGTATATAATTACGCGTGCTAGCATAGGTTTTAGCGGGTATAGGCAGGGTGCGTAGCCTAGGTTGAGATATTGGATACCGAGGGTATCCCGGTATCTCAAGGAGGCGAGGTTGTTGGTTTACTAGCTTAATGAGCTAGTTTTGACCTAGAATTTTAGGGCACCCTAGTTTGACCTAGTGTTGACCATAATTGTCCTTGTTGACCGTAAAAGTCAACGTTTGACCTAGTTTTGATCTAGAGTTGACTTTTTGGACCCGGGTTGACTTTTTGACCCAACTTTTACCGGTTTGACCCGTTCGACCTAGAATACCCCTAGAAACTTATTTCTAGTTATTTTATATCAGTTTAAATCCATAGAACCCTGTTTAATCTTACTTTTCGTAATAGGTTCTTGCGACGTCAGTCCGGATCTCGATCCTCATCAGTTGCTTAGGACGTCAGGTGAGTACCTACCTCTGATCGTTTCTATTTCATGATAGCGTTTATATCACCTGTTCTAGAACTGTAATACTTGATTCTGACACATTGTTACAAGAGCTAGTACTAGTGGATCCCGTCATGAGATGCTATCCCCTTACAGTGTTCAACGGGTACTCTATCACGTGTATTTCATTATGTGCTTCGGTATTGATTCTCATGTGCTATCATGTGCTTCTTGTGCTCTCGCCTTCATGTACGCGAGCTATTTATCATGTACATAGCGTATCGTGGTTGGATCCAAGAGTATTAGTGGGGGAGGGGAGTAGAAGTTGGTTATGTGATCAAAGCCAAACAGTATTCATGTGTATGTCAGTTATGCAACTCACGCATAACGGAGTTATCGTAGATTATTCATGTGTAACCTAAGCCGATCACATAACGAACTTGTGCTCGAGGCACTTAGCTAGTATTCATGTTTTCTCACATGCAGTTTCTTCTCTACTACTTGTATTGTTCTCCAGTTTACATTGCAGTTACTTTATCTGCTCCATCATGTATTTATTTTCTATGCATCTTGTATACTTTTTTATTGCTAGTCATATACATCTTACCATGTATTTGGAGTTGCTTTCAGAGTTATATACTTCGCTCCAGTCCTGACTGGGCATATTTTTTCCAGAGGATCTGAAGGATTTTTGCCCGATATTCTACGGGCCGGGCGTCGATGAGTGCTGTGACCCCGAGACTGAGGAGGAGCCCGTCGAGGAGACGTTGTTAGCGCCCTAGTTAGCTAGGTGGGTTTTCCTGGGTTATTTCCAGTTGCTATTTTGGATGATTGTACTTATTATTTTGCTGTTGTGAGATATTATAGACTTGGACTGTATATTTAGATATTGTACTTGCTTTTATTTCTATATTTCGTTGTGGATATCTTATTGTGCTTTTACTCTTTCCCTAGTTATTGTGATTGAGAGTATATATATATTGCGTGGTTGCCCTTCTTTTGGAGAGGTTATATTGACAGGTTTTGTGAGTTTATAGATTGTGACCTAGAACGAACCTTTACAGCGTTCTACCGCCGATTCTGCGGCGTAGGCTGGACGTACCCACGACTCATGCCCGATTTTTTGGGTGCGGGGCGTGACACTCAGTCAGGACTTGTCTCAAACCTATTACTTGCACCAACATGCGCAAAAAAGTAATAGGTCCACAAAAAATCCCCCAGCAGGATGTCTTTACTACCCACAAAATCTATCACGTCCATATTACCTCTGATAGGGCTTATTTCAAACTTATTATTTGCACCAACATGCGCAAAAAAGTAATAGATCCACAAAAAATCCCCCAGCATGATGTCTTTAATACCCACAAAACCTATCACGTCCATATTACCTCTGATAGGACTTATTTCGAACTTATTATTTGCACTTGCGCAACAAATAATAGGTCCACCAAAGATCCCCCAGCGGGACGTCCTCAATAAACACGATATTGTACTACGTCCATATTACCTCTGGTATGATATCCGAAGTTCACACAAACAATCGTAAAGAAATGGAGGGCCCTTATGTGATTGAAACAACATTCTCAAATGGTACTTACAGATTAGCCAAACCTAATGGAGATTTGATAATGACTCTTATCAACGGTAAATTCCTGAAGAAGTACTATGCTTGATCTCCTCTGCTTAATGGAGTATGATGAAGATTTCATTCTGACGATACTACGTACAAAGATTAGTTGGATCATATTCTATCATGTTCTTATGACCTCTGAATAGATATGTTTAACTAATTTGAAACGTTAAAACCTATCACGTCCATATTACCTCTGATAGTATTTTGTATACAAATTAATTGGATCATATTCTATCATGTTCATATTACCTTTGAATAGATATATTCAGCTAAACCTTACCGAAAGTATATCATGTCCATATTACCTTTGATATCACTTTTATCTTAGCCTATAATTTATATTTTAAAGTGATAGGTCTACAAAGTCAAAAAAAGTATCTTTATTATCTCTGATTACAAAAGGAGCAAAAAAGTACATCATTGGGGAGGAGCAGTTAAATCGCGGATCTGTTGCGCCAAAGCAGCCATCCTCTCATTCCTGGAGTTTAAAATTTTGGTACGAGCCCGCTCCAGTCTTGCTTCGTCATTGCTCAAGAGAGACAGTTCGGACATAGAATCAACAAAACTTGCGTGGATGACACCTACATGTGTCAAGTTTTGTTGAGCTGCCTTCACTTGGCCCTCAAATACATCATGAACTAGCGATGCCTTGAGAAGCCTCTCCCTTGCCTGAGCGAGTTCAGCTTCCAATTCTTGAACCCTCATTTCATATCCCTCATATTCGGCCCGGCACTGAGCTAGCTGAGGAATACTCTCCACCAATACTGCTTGCTTTTTCTCCATCTCTTGTTGATGTTCCTGGATGGATTTGTTTAAAGTTTCTGTCTTCTGAGCAAAATCTGCAGTTAGGGAGCCGTACTCAGCCTAAACCAAGTCATTGGTGCTACCTCGGGATAGTTGCAAATATTCGTTAATGGGTTGTTCTAAACCATTAACCATTTTCTCTAGCGCATCAGCTCTTTCAGTGTCATTAAAATTTCTAATCTGCGCTATAGTGAGATTGGAGGACATCTTCAGAGCATCAAAGCCTAGATTCTTCTCTAGCACCATGGATATCAATTCTTTCAAAGTGAGGTAGAATATGCTAGTATATTGTTCAACTAGCATGGCAAAGCTCGAATGGATGCTGGGAGTGGCCGCAATATCGGTAAATCTCCTTTCTGGAACGTCGGCAAAGGATGTTGCCACAATCGTCGCTTCAACAGATGGCGCGACAAAAGAAGAGACACCAACAACAGTTAAAGTTGCTGGCATGCTCGACGAAGGAGGCACAGTCGATACGGTGGGTTCATTCACCTCTGATATGATTTGAACTGCTGCTGGCGGGATTACGTCTAAAAATGTTGCAAGATCAACTGTTTCAAAGTATGCTTCTTCGACGATAGCCACCGCCGTTTTATCAGCTGGATCCGCAACAAAATCGGAGGTTGTTTCAGCTCCGCCCTCCCCAGAAATATCTTCGCCTGAAACTAAGATAAGAGAAAGTTAATATCAATTTGATGTTAAATTTTCCTAAAAAAGCGTGAAGACAACATTTATCCATGGCCGATGGTATGTATGGTGCGTCTGCAGCTTGTATAGCTAAATCATTTCTTAATGATGCTAAACAAGCTGTCAGACCTGGAGACGAGGGTACACCAACTGACGCTTGAGGTTCGTCATCCCAGTCATCACCCAAATCTACTCGAGTTCATCGGGTGGAATCTCGCTTGAGATACTTACAGATGGAGGAGGGGCTAGCCCCATTATTTGTCTGGGTAAAGGTATACAGATTATTATTGAGCGCGGCCTCGGAGGCGACATGGAAGCATCACCAGTAACGGTGGCAGCAGCAGTAGTCGAGGGCAAAGAATCTCTAGCACTTTCAGCTGGGACTGTAGAGGCTCCTTCTTTAAAAGGCGAAGGACCCCTAATCAAAGAATCATCCCAAACAGGGAAAATAATAGGCACACTCCTGGAAGAGGCCCCCTTGGTGGAAGTCTTTTTAGGACCTCTGGTAGTCTGCTTCTTCTTGCGGGGGGAAGGCTCTTTCTGAGTAGAAGCCTTCCATTTATTGGGAATAATGAGAGGATCGGCTGGTGGAGCTATTACGCCTCTCGGTAAAATCAACAAATAGTTATCTGCACCAGTAGTTTCATCACTTTCATCAGAGGAGACAGATGGTATCTCCTCTCTTCCGGTGGACTTACGGGAGGGCATTCTGAAACTTCCATATACGTCAAAATCACGATGGAAGGTATTGATGGACACATAAAACTGTGCATATGAATGAAGAATGTGCAACTTCATGGAGAAAGAAGTCACGGGCACAGCAAAGGTTGCTCCAGTATAACCCATTATGAAGTACCGCCATCCTCTAGCTCCATCAATAAGTCCATATTTGAATTTGAAGCTGGTGATAGGATTTCTCATATGCAACTGATCATACCCAAATTGCCTAGCAAAACGGCTAGGCAGATAAGGCTCCAAGTAGCAGTGATCCTCACTTCTGTACAGCAGATGGGAAGGTCTAATGCAGACCAACCAGTAAAAAGCTTCAGGAGAAAGAATAGTCTTTCCCTGACCTGCATCCTGAAGTTTAGTCCCCTGTTGATTGATATGTACGGGGGGGGACGATGCAGAAGAATTTTCAACTATGGGCAAAATTTAGTGCTAGTCGACAATCTATGACGCTAGTCACATTCCAAGAAGAATTTATATAATTCAATAGAAAGTTATTGCCGAACCACTGGCCGATCCGGAAGGCATCACTCTGGTGTTGTGAAGGATTAACCATCCCATCAGATATAAGAATGGCATTCCACTCTGGGATATCCTTCACGTTGTGTATTATCAGCCAGCAGTCCCTCAGTAATGGCCCTCAGGCCAGCTTGTATCCTACATACCATGGCAGGGATCAGGCCAAATCTTGCTCCAAATACCAAACGCACTGTGGGCCATAAGGTGTTGCGATGAATACGATCCGCAGACGCGATGTGTAAGAACCCTAATTCTGAAAACCATATTTCTCTATTATTTATTAAGTTATATAATTTATTATTTATAGTAGTTATGAGCTAAATAGAGAAAATAGAATTTTCTATTGGATCAAACCCGCAAACTGTTAACCACCCTTTCCGCGTAAAGTAAGGAGTTAATCAGCAGCAGCTCATCACCCCGCGTATATTTCACCGCGCGTAAATATCAGAAGCCGCAGTAACAAAACCACCGCCTATTTTTCTCCGCGCGTAAAACTCCTCAGCAGCAGCAGTTCACCCCCGCGTAAACTCTTCCTTTCACCGCGCGTAAAATCCAAAACACAACCCATTGAGAGAAGAAAATATCAACAGCAAAAGCAAAACCCAATTTTACTTTGCTTTGCTTTCTCACACGTGTAAGCTTCTAATTTCCACTACCTCTAAATCCTATTATTACTAAACTCTCCTCAACCGAAATCTAAACCAATGAAAAAAAAACAGCAGCAGCAGTAATTCCTTAAACATTAAGTAAACTTCCACCGCCCTTATCACTATATATATGTGTGTTATTACAAACTCTTTCAAACCCTACTTCTTCTTACGACGAACTAAAAAACTGTGCTGAACGCGTTGCACTCTACAAAACTTTGCTCGACAAGTATACCTTGCCATTGTACTGTTAGTTATATTCCAGTTGATACATGCATATTTAATTCTGCTTATATAGATATTTATTTCTGTAGATTTTGGACCTATTTTATGAGACCACCCCAGGATTATGGAGCATCATTAGATTCATTGGCTGTGACACAGTTGTTACACGAGTTGTGAGTCTCATATAGATCACGGACTGCGTGATAGGTCTGGCCTCCTATACGTATTAGCCATGCGTTAGGGATGACTGATAATAGAAACTTTGTATGCTAGTAGACCTGGCAGTTATTTAGAGGTTTTATCGTGTCATGGATGTGGCATGCTTAGAGCATGGGGTGGAAAGAACAACAAGTAAGGCGTTTGGGCTCCTTTACACTTTCCCTAGTTCGTACGGATTCTCCGTTGGAGAAACGGGTTATTGTGATCCTATATATATTGCAGGCGGCCTTTGCTGTTCGAAATACGGTACGCTTGTAGGCCCCAGATTCTCCGAGAGAATCATGCCAATCCCATTATGGCCAGATAGCCCACGCATTGAGAAAGTTATTCTCAAATTGCATTCACTTAGACGGTTAGGTGACCCATTGGATGTTTATATTTCAGTACTTATTGGCATGTTATTATGTATCTTGTTACGTCCCTCTGAGGACCTGGTCCCTTTCCAGATATGGACGAGCAGGAGTACCCACGGTAGTACGGACCTGGACCTGACTCTACACACCAGACTGAGGAGGTCTTACCCTCAGAGTAGCTATGATTATTTCCACTTTTTCGAGATTTTGTTACTACTGCAGTATAGTCGTTTTGTAGTGGATTTGTTTCCACCTGACTATCAGACCTAATACTTATCTTGGATATTCAGTTGTTATTCAGCTCTTTGTTCCTACTTATTATTTGTGATGTGGATGAGATATAGATTATGTGTGACTTATTATGATAGTATATTACCACTGATGGATTGCATATTCATTTATAACGTACGTATGTATCTGATTTCCATATATTGGAGTTTGTATACATACGGCTGGGCGTGTTACGTATTCCTAGTCCTACGTATTTTGGGACTGGGACGTGACATATTTTTGGTGGTGGCCCATGCAAGTCCAAATATATTGTCTTCATTACGTAACCGTACCAAACAAGCCTGCGTATAGGAATAGAGTATAAGGATCTCATCCATACTTGACTGAAACCTCATTCTTCCTTAAGTTTTACGCCAGGAACCCTTTACGTTGAGACTAGGGACCTCTATTTATATAGAGTAACCAATCTGTTGGCGTAAAAAAAACTAAACTATGTAGAAGATTGTTTACTTTACGCTGCAGATATGACAAATGTTAAACCACGTTTCCTTAGTCTTCTCAATCTCTAGGACACGTCATGCAAGCCACGTAGGTAAACTATCCCAGTGTAAACTTGATAATAGATAACCAGCGTAGAGCAGCTAATTAGGCGTAAAATATAAGGATATGATGTGAGCGTATTTGTCACAATCTTAGTTTTCCCAGTCATGACTAGTTAGAACCGAATCTCTCACATTAAATGTAGAGATATGCCTCGAGCCCTGTGTAAGAAATAGTTTTTGACGTGGCGTCTGATTTTGTCTCACCTAGAGCGTAAAAACTTATTCCTGTAGACAGCGTATTCCGAAGCCTCAACTTTTTCTCCTTCTAAATGCGTAAAAATGACTTGTATTAAATATGTCACTAAACAACAACCTGGGTCTCTGTGCAAAATCATCATCACAGCCGTCCTCTTGATTGTCGTGCAGTACTTTTGTCAGATGATAGGTTCACTGATTTGACTGACCAACTCATGATGAGTTCCTCGTACAAACCTTATGCCACAACGTATGTTAGATTTTTACACAAAGATTTTATGCATCAACTTTTATGCGCAGACCTTTCACGCGAGCCTTATGCAGAAAGTGTAGCAAGACTTTATGCGCAGAATTTACGCACGTAGAACTTTTACACAGGCAGATTTTACTCAGCATATCTTTACACAGACTTTTACTCAGACAATTTTGAAACCTTACTTTACGCCAAATTACCTCAACTCTCTGCTTTACGCAGGCAGCTCTGAAGTCTTACTTTACGCCAAATTATCTTGAAGCCCTGCTTTACGCAGGAAGCTTATCAACCTGTTTACGTCAACCACCTTGAAGCCCTGTTTTACGCAGGAGAGACTTCATTTATGTTGCAAGTTTTTGACTGTGAAATACGCAGACCATTCTCCAGCATATTTTATGCTTCTACATTTCTATCTAAATGCTTGCATCCTTCCTGTACTCCTTCTGAACGTTGTGTACATCACCTGCAGAAAGATGGAAATGCAGAAGGGATGTACTGTCACAGATGATGACACAACTCCTGGAGTCAATGGTCAGACTCAAGGAGAGACCTCACCAACTCCTAGATTTTCAGGACCAGATGGACAGATTCACAATCCAGTTCCATCTGAACTTCCTATTCCAGCTAATGGGAATCTTCCAGTCTTATCAACACCTCAGGATGGCCAGGCTCAACTGTTCCAATTTTTCCAGATGATGATACAAGAACAGAGACAGCAAGCAGCAGAATAAAGATAAGAATTCCTAGCAGCACTTGAAAGGATGGCTGCAAGGACTACTGTACCAGCTCAAGCACTAACTCCAGCACCTCGAGCTAAAGTTGGTTCATTAAAAGACTTTATAAAGATGGGTCTGAGGCCGTACAAAGGCATTGAGAGCCCAAGGAAACTACTAACTGGATCACGCACACTCGAAAATTATTAGAGGCAGCACAGCTACCTGCAGACCTGTAGATGACAGGTGTAAGGACGCTTCTAGATGGTAATGCTCATCATTGGTGGGAATCCATGGAACGCTAGTTGGGTACATACCCGACTTGGGAGCAGTTCCTGGAGTGCTTTGAAAGAAAGTACTTCCCGGACACCGTCAGAGATGCATTGTACGATCAGTTTCTCCACCTGGAGCAGGGGAACAGAACGGTGGATGAGTATGACGCTTAGTTTAGTCGCCTCAGTAAATATGGCGCTGCCTTGATACCAGATAAATTGGCCAAGACCAAGAGATTTTATTGTGGACTAACTTAGGAGCTACAACACTACACTAGCTCCCAGTCCCGAATCTCTTATGCCGAGTTACTGACAGAAGCCAGATTATAAGAAACCATCAGCAGAGGAAAGGGAGGTCAGTTGAGGATGCAGCAAGGACCAGCAAGAACACAACAAGGAGGACCTATCAGATGTCCATTAGCTCAGCAACAACAGTATCAGCATAGGGTGGGACCATACCAGGTTCCAGATAAGCTCCAATGTAACTATTGTGAGAGACGCGGGCACATCTCAAGAGACTGTCGGGCCCGTTTGGGACAGTGTATGAGATATGGTTCTGGACAGCACCAGGCAAGAAATTATCCAAAGCAGCAAACACTACCACCGCCAGTACAGAGACTAGCGCTTCCAGCACCTCAACCTCCAGCAGCAGAAGAATTTCAGAGAGGACTACCACTACCTACACAGGAGGATCAATTCGCGAGGGTCAGACAGGGACAACCTCGAAGGAACGAACAAGCTTTTGCAATGGAAGTGGATGACATGGATCAGGAGATTGATATCATAGCAGGTATCACTCTTGCTTTTACTTTTTCTGCTACGATATTGTTTGATACGGGAGCCACCCACTCATTCATATCATCTAGTTTTATTGCCAAACATAATATTGCCTCTTCACCTTTACCTAGTTGTATTAGAATTCTCACCGGAGGAGGAGTTGTACCTATTAGTAGAATTTGTAGATCGTGTCCTATAGTGATACGTGGCAGAGAGATGAATATCCGACTCTTAGTCCTTCCTATGCCAAATTTTGATATTGTGCTTGGAATGGACTGGCTAAGCAAGTACCATGCTTTCTTCGATTGCTTTGGAGGAAGCATTCTTTTTAAGGTACCCGGCCAGCCTGAACTTGAGTTTACAAGAGGATCCACAGAATTCCTTGATGGTATGCAACTCGTAATGGACGATGTTGTCTATCATCCCATTATTTTAAAATTCTAAGACATCTTCCCAGAGAAATTACCAGGATTACCCCCAGATAGAGACGTAGAATTCTCAATTGAATTAACACCAGGAGCAGCACCCATAGCATCACATGTTTATAGACTGACGAAGAAGGAGATGGATGAACTGAAGACATAATTGAAAGAACTGGAAGAGAAAGGTTTCATCCGACCAAATGCATCACCCTGGGGAGCGCCAATGTTGTTTGTACCAAAGAAGGATGGGTCAGTGCGTATGTGCATTGACTATAGAGCCTTAAATGCAGTAACAGTGAAGAATAAATATCCACTGCCACGCATTGATGACTTATTCGATCAACTTAGTGGAGCCAAGATGTTCTCAAAGA
Organism: Iris macrosiphon; assembly: GCA_036927795.1. Lineage (NCBI taxonomy): Eukaryota > Viridiplantae > Streptophyta > Magnoliopsida > Asparagales > Iridaceae > Iris > Iris macrosiphon. Next base: position 182,656,871 of record JAYESA010000010.1, on the reverse strand, counting down.
TAGATTTGAGATCGGGATATCACCAGGTGAAAATACAGAAGGAGGCATTCCGAAGACTGTATTTCGAACAAGATATGGGCACTATGAGTTCTTGGTCATGCCATTCAGATTGACCAATGCTCCAGCTATCTTTATGGGCTTAATGAATCGAGTCTTTCATCAGTATTTAGACCAGTTCGTGGTCGTCTTCATAGATGATATACTTGTCTATTCAAAGAGCCACGAGGAGCACGAAAAGCACCTACAGATTGTTCTCGAAACTTTGAGAAAAAAATAGTTATATGCAAAACTCAGTAAATGTGAGTTCTTCTTGAACAGAGTCTCATTTCTTGGATATGTTATTATAGGAGATGGAATTTCTGTTGATCCAGAAAAGATCTCGGCAGTCGAGACATGGCCTGTTCCTAAATCAGCAGCAGAGGTGAGAAGTTTCCTTGGACTTGTGGGATATTAACGATGGTTCATGGAGAACTTCTCAAGAATAGTAACACCTATGACTCGGTTGACTTGCAAAGATCAAGAGTTCATATGGACCAATGAGTGTCAAGACGCTTTTTGAAGAAATGACTGACTTCAGCACCAGTGTTAACTATTCCATCCGGACCAGGAGGCTATGTGATCTACAGTGACGCATCAGGAAAAGGTTTGGGATGCGTATTGATGCAGCATGGCAAGGTGATTGTATATGCATCTAGACAGTTACGAGTACATGAGAAGAATTATCCAACTCATGACTTGGAACTTGCAGCCGTTGTATTTGCTCTAAAGTTATGGAGACACTACTTATATAGGGAACAAGTAAAAATATATACAGACCACAAAAGCCTCAAGTATGTTTTCACGCAGAAGGAGTTAAATATGAGACAGCATCGATGGCTTGAATTGATGAAAGATTTCGAGATAGAGCTATATTATCACCCAGGCAAGGCTAATGTGGTAGCAGATGCGTTAAGCCGGAAGCCATCAGCTTATTTTATAACAACACAGAAGAAATTATTGAAGGATTTGCAAGGTCTTGGCATTAAAGTAATATTACCCAGAGCAGATGGGACACTAGCCAACTTGCAAATACAATCATCACTAGTAGAGAGAATCAAGGCAGCAGTACCTACAGACGCTAGATTCAGAAGATTAAAGGAAAGGACAGAAGTCGGAGAGCAGACAGGACTGAGCATCCATAATGACGGGACATTACGATGTGGTGATCGTCTTTATGTTCCAAATGGAGAGATTCGATAGGAGCTAATGAAAGAACCTCATAGTTTGATATATTCTATTCATCCTGGAGGCACCAAGATGTATCGTGATTTGCGACAGCACTTTTGGTGGCATAGAACGAAAAGAGAGATAGCTCACTTTGTAGCTAAATGTTTAATATATCAACAAGTAAAGGCAGAATACCAGAGAATAGCAGATTATTGCAACCACTCCCGATTCCAGAATAGAAGTGGGAACACATCACTATGGACTTCGTCACAGGTTTTCCTAGGAGTCCAAGTGGTAGAGATGCAGTATGGGTAATAGTGGACCGACTCACCAAGTCAGCCCATTTTTTGCCTTTTAGAGTTGGCCAATCTACAAAAACTTTGGCTGACTTATATATGAGACAGATCGTGAGGTTGCACGGAGTACCTGTCAGCATTGTGTCAGACAGGGATTCGCGTTTTATGTCATATTTTTGGAGGAGCATGCAAGTAAGTCTTGGAACTCGTTTAAAATTCAGTACATCTTATCACCCACAGACAGATGGACAATCAGAACGTACTATTCAAACATTGGAGGATATGTTGAGGGCTTGTATATTAGACTTTGGAGGATCATGGGAGGATCACCTACACCTTGTAGAATTTTTTTACAACAATAGCTATCAGACGAGCATCCAGATGGCTCTGTTTGAAGCATTGTATTGAAGAAAGTGTAGGTCTCCTGAACGTCAGATTCTGGGACCAGAGTTAGTGGTTAATACCGTAGAGACAGTTAAGAAGATACAAAGACACTTGTCGGCAGCACAAGACAGGCAGAAACAATGGGCAGACCTTTATCGTCGTCCCTTGGAGTTTAAAGAGGGCGATCATGTCTTCTTGAGGATATCACCTACTAGAGGCACTATTCGATTTGGAAGGCGAGGTAAGTTGAGTCCAAGGTATATTGGACCATTTGACGTACTAGAGAGAGTGGGAGAAGTAGCGTATCGACTTGCACTACCACCTTCACTTGAGGGAGTACATGATGTATTCCATGTGTCACAACTCAGGCGATATGTGGCAGACAACAGTTATGTTCTAGATCATTCGGAGATCACCATTGGGCCAAGCTTGTCATATCAAGAGCAACCCGTGGGAATCCTCGATCATCGAGAGAAATTATTAAGGAACCAGTCTATTCCCTTAGTCCGCATAGCATGGAAGCATGGCTCGCCAGGAGAATCTGCTTGGGAACGCGAGGGCGACATGCGCCAACGTTTTCCGAACCTATTCATTGACCAAGGTATAAATTTACTTTGTTAAATTATATCTCTTACAAATCTTGACTTTCTACCGTGGCTTAGTTTTAATTTCGAGGAAGAAATTTTTATAAGATGGGTAGAATGTAAGAACCCTAATTCTGAAAATTATATTTCTCTATTATTTATTAAGTTATTTAATTTATTATTTATAGTATTTATGAGCTAAATAGAGAAAATAGAATTTCCTATTGGATCAAACCCACAAACTGTTATCCACCCTTTCCGCGTAAAGTAAGGAGTTAATCAGCAGCAGCTCATCACCCCGCGTATATTTCACCGCGCGTAAATATCAGCAGCCGTAGTAACAAAACCACCGCCTATTTTTCTCCGCGCGTAAAACTCCTCAGCAGCAGCAGTTCACCCCCGCGTAAAATTTTCCTTTCATCGCGCGTAAAACCCAAAACACAACCCATTGAGAGAAGAAAATATCAACAGCAGAAGCAAAACCCAATTTTGCTTTACTTTCTCACACGTGTAAGCTTCTCATTTCCACCGCCTCTAAATCCTATTATTACTAAACTCTCCTCAACCGAAATCTAAACCAATGAAAAGAAAACAGCAGCAGTAGTAATTCCTTAAACATTAAGTAAACTTCCACCGCACTTATCACTATATATATGTGTGTTATTACAAACTCTTTCAAACCCTAAACCCTACTTCTTCTTACAACGAACTAAAATACTGTGCTGAACGTGTTGCATTCTACAGAACTTTGCTCGGCAAGTATATCTTGCCATTGTACTGTTATTTATATTCCAGTTGATACATGCATATTTAATTCTGCTTATATAGATATTTATTTCTGTAGATTTTGGACCTATTTTATGAGACCACCCCAGGATTATGGAGCATCATTAGATTTATTGGCTTTGACACAGTTGTTACACGAGTTGTGAGTCTCATATAGATCACGGACTGCGTGACAGGTCTGTCCTCCTGTACGTATTAGTCGTGCGTTAGGGATGACTGTTAATAGAAACTTTGTATGCTAGTAGACCTGGCAGTTATTTAGAGATTTTATCATGTCATGGATGTGGCATACTTAGAGCATGGGATGGAAAGAACAACAAGTAAGGCGTTTGGGCTCCTTTACACTTTTCCTAGTTCATACGGATTCTCCGTTGGAGAAACGGGTGGTTGTGATCCTATATATATTGCAGGCGGCCTTTGCTGTTCAAAAGACGGTACGCTTGTAGGCCCCAGATTCTCCGAGAGAATCATGCCAATCCCATTATGGCCAGATAGCCCACGCATTGGAAAAGTTGTTCTCAAATTGCATTCACTTAGACGGTTAGGCGACCCATTGGATGTTTATATTTCAGTACTTATTGGCATGTTATTATGTATCTTGTTACGTCCCTCTGAGGACCTGGTCCCTTTTCAGATATGGACGAGCAGGAGTACCCACGGTAGTTTGGACCTGGACCTGACTCTACACACCAGACTGAGGAGGTCTTACCCTCAGAGTAGCTATGATTATTTCCACTTTTTCAAGATTTTGTTACTACTGCAGTATAGTCGTTTTGTAGTAGATTTGTTTCCACTTGACTATCAGACCTAATACTTATCTTGGATATTCAGTTGTTATTCAGCTCTTTGTTCCTACTTATTATTTGTGATGTAGATAAGATATAGATTGTGTGTGACTTATTATGACAGTATATTACCACTAATGGATTGCATATTCATTTACAACGTACGTATGTATCTGATTTCCATATATTGGAGTTTGTATACATACGGCTGGGCGTGTTACGTATTCCTAGTCCTACGTATTTTGGGACTGGGACGTGACACGATGCCAGACACCACCCATCGGCGTAGCCAGATAGAAAGGAAGCCAGCCAGTTGAGCTTCTCTTGACAGAGGCTTTCGGCAATGCCTCATATAACTGTAGGCTTTGGTTCCTGCAGGATAACCCCCTATCTCTTCATTGAGAACACAATCTGGAGCCCCCGCATCTTCAATAAGATCGTCGATTGTGTTGGCATTAAGAATGCTCAAGGGGTTCAAAGGTTTATCTCTGCTATCTACAACCTTGTCCTGCTTGATATTTCTAGCCTGATGGAAGAAGAGGTAGGATACCTACTTGTTAATATGAGCCAAGTCAGAAGGCTCTCCTAGAAGGTGGTGCATGCAAGATAGTGGCTCATCAGCTCTTGATACACTGTGACTACCCGAGGGTTGGTATCCCTTAACTCCCTATTTGTGGGAACGTACTCTTCATAAGGAGTGTCTCCCATTGGCAGCTTTGAGATATCTGCCATCTCATGAAGGGCCAGGCCCAACTCACCTATCGGAGTGGCGAAAGTTCCAGTTAGCGAGTTATATCGCTCCATCAAAGCTAAGAACAAGTTGGGGTTGATAGGCAGCCCAACACTAGTGGCACTCATAGCCTCAAACAAGCTAATACTTTCCAGCTCTACCTGAAAGTGCTTCAGGGCCCATGCAGTTAAACTGGCCCATCGAAGATTCTGGGGGCTAAGCCATCCACTGGTACGAGGGTTAACCTTGGGATATACTCCTACCAACCCCATAAATTTATTGCAAAAAGTTGCCATTTGAAATGGCTGGATCAGTGAAGTGTCTTCACTAGGGACGCTGCCCGGTAGTAAGCCTCTGAAGGGCATAACAGGGCCTGAAGGACTGCTCACAAAGGATCCTCGGTTTAATCCTTTCTTATAAAAGATCTTCCCTGGCGGGCCATAAAGATCGGGAGTCAGAGTCCATGACATCCTTCTGTGATGCGTGGCGTTGAAGAATGTAGAGATGGGGTAATCTCTAGGCATCTTTGGCAGATACATGATAGTGTCCTCGGCAGAAAATATCCAATCTTCCTTCTTGGACTTCATCTGGGATTGCTTATCAATAACATCCCCAAATAAGAAAGCTAGTTTCTTATACTCAGTCCCATCTATGTATGTCAGGGGTTCCCCACTGATCATACTCAGCAACATTCTTTCTCCTTGGGCCGAGATCAGAGTTCCGCTTTGTAAAACCCCCTTCCTAGAAATCGTATATACCCTTTATTATTTAATTAGTAATTAAATTGTAGTAATTAGAGCTAAATAGGAGAAATAGATTTTTAATAATTTTTATGTTAGGTGTTCGGGCACTTAGATGACTTATGGGACCTTCAGGAATTTTTCGGATTTTATTCCATGTAGGAGACCCCTTGAGCGGTTGCTAGCCTAACGATGTGCAATATCCTACTATATAAATTTTCTTATGTGTGAATATATATATATATATATATATATATATATATATATATATATATATATATATATATACAAATATATATATATATGTATATATATATTTGAAAAGAAAGAAAGGAAAAGAAAATATTAAATAAGAATTTAATGATAAATATAATAATAATAGTAGTAATACTATTAACTACTTATGATTCCTTGCCAGCAACTTAATGCTAAAGTTGCTCTAGCAGCAACTTGCAAATTGCCGCCCCTATTTGCCAGAGAGCCCGACCTTTCCCATTCATCCGCGGAAACCCGCGGACCCGATATCCATATCTTTCTCTCTTAATATATATATAATATATATATATATTAGCTCCCTAAAACCCTAACCTAATTCCCAGACCTCCTCTTCCCATCTAAGAGCCGTCACCGCAGCCAGAGAAGCCCCGCCAAGCCATCCAAACATCCCGTAGACGCCGACCTCGCGAACTGCAGTTTCCCACTCGAGGCACCTTCGCTCCGGCGTGATTTTCCTTCGACTCGCTCGACCAAACGCTGTTCCGTTTTCATAGGTATGATCTCCCCTCAACCCTCTCCAATATTCATTTTATAGTAAACCTCAGAAAACGTGTGCCCCTAGGTGTAAATCAGCGTCGAAAATGGACGGACAGACAGAATTCTGGGATCGCAGAATTTTAGAATGACCACCAGTATTGCCGAGTTCGTATCTCCCACCACAGAGATCCGAACTCGGTGATTCTTTTTGATACCTGTAGAATACTTGACCTAGTTTAATTTCTGTAAAATAACCCTAGGCTAATAGTTGCTGTGGACATAGTTATATTCGTCACAAAACTGCGTGCACCCACTTTTTCCGGTTTTCCAAAAGTTGGAAAACGGAGCGCGCCCCGCCAAACGGGACCGCCCCACCGTGTGCCAAGTGTACCCAATGTTGCACGCAGCATAACCGGACACGTGAAAATTCGTGGGGACTGATTCGGACGCGTGTACGTGCCGAAATTAGGCCGTATCTGCGGACACATTTCGTGTCACAACTTTTGTGGAACTCGCACGTATTTTGTGCACGCTTGTCAGATTGCGACGAAACTTGCGCCACTGGACTCGTGGTAACGCGCTGGTCCTGTGACCCAAATTTCACGCGATTCTGAGACGGTTGACCAAATCGCCAATTGGCGGGTCCCACAGTTGACTTTTTGGACCAAAATTTTGTTCGGCTCATCGGAATCCACATTTGGACATACCGTTGGGTTCGTATTGACATCTAGAGTTGTTTGACCTATAGTTTGTCCCATTTAGAGACTGTTACCCTTGGCACGCTTTTCGGTGCAAAGTGGGCCACACGTGGACCCCACTTTTACCCGAAATTACCGTTTTGCCCCTGTGTCCAAATTGGACGAAAGGGATGTGCTTTTTAGCTATTTTGCTCATTCCGGAAACGTTGGTGATGTTTATTTCAGCATCCGGATACGTTTGTTCGGAGTCCTTAGTTCCAGGTTCAGTGTCCTTGATATTTGGGCGCGTACACTTTACAGATTTCTTGCCAGGCAAGTATACCTTGCCATTGTACTGTATTTATATTCCATATGAGGCATGCATTTTTATTTTCTGTTTATTTAGTTCATGTATTTTAACTGCTATATAAACTGCGCATCCAAGGAAACTTGGGTGCAACGACGGTGTCGTCGTACTATATTTTTATTTATGTATATGCATTGGACCTACTTTATGAGACTACCCCATTTTCATGAGGCATTTATGTTTCATTGTCCATGACACTATTCTTACACGAGTGTGAGTCACATGTAGGACACGGACTTGCGTACTCGGCTGGCCCCCGGTACGTATAGGTCGTGCGACGGATAGGGATAACTGCCAATAGAAACTTTGCATGCTAGTAGACCTGGCGGTTATTAGAGGTTTATCGTATCATGGACATGACATGCTTAGAGCATTGGGTGGGGAGAACAACAAGTACCGCATTTGAGCTCCTTTACACTTTTTCTCCTGTACGCCCGGATTCTCCGCTGGAGATACGGGTCATGATGACCACTATATATTATGTACTATCAGGCGGGCCACCGGCGTTCAAAAGACGATGTGCCTTTTAGGCCCCTGGATCTCCAAAAGAGAACCATGCCAAATTCCAGTTTTCAGCCAGATAGCTCACTTGTGGGGAAAGGTGTTCTTAACTGCATTCACATAGATGGTTAGGCGACCCCAATGGATGTTTATTTTCAGTACTTTATTGGCATGTGCTTTTTGTATCTTGTTACGTCCCTCTGAGGACCTGGTCCCTTCCAGATATAGGTGAGCAGGAGTATCCGCAGGAGTATGGACCTGGACCTGACGCTACCTATCAGCCTGAGGAGATCTTACCTTCTGATTATATGTGATTCATTGCAGCTGTTTAGAGATTTTAGTTGCTATTCTTTTCTAGACATTTATTCTTATATTAGAGTTTATTCTCTTCTCTCTTTAGTAGTTTATTATAGTCGATTTGCAGTGGATTTGTCTCCACCCGACTATTGCACTTTGAGATTACTATTTGAGACTACTTCTTTGATATTCATTTATTGATTTCCATTCTTCTATTATTTGTGCTGTGGATGAGATATAGAACTGCGTGTGACTTGTTGTGACATATATTTATCACTGTGGATTGGATATTCATGTACAGCGTACGTGTGTATATGGTTTTCATATATTGGAGTTCGTATACATACGGCTGGCGTGTTACGTATTCCTAGTCCTACATATTTTGGGACTGGCATGTTTTTGTGGTGGCCCATGCAGGTCAAGAATATATTGTCTCGGTTACGTAACTGTACCGAACAAGCCTGCGTATAGGAATAGAGTATAAGGATCTCATCCACGCTTGATTGAAATTCATACTTCCTATTTAATACTTGCATCCTGTTTGATTCCTGTACTTTTTTTAATCGTTTCGTACGTCAACTGCAGAGAGATGGATTTGCAGAATGGACGTACTGCCGCCGATGGCGACGCAACTTCTGGAGTCAATGGTCAGACTCAAGGAGGGACCCCAATGATTCCTAGGCTTCCGAGGCCAGATGGACGGACTCACACCCCAGTTCCATCTGACCTTCCCGCTTCACCTATTGGGAACCTTTCACCTGCCTCAGTACCGTAAGATGGCCAAGCGCAGATATTCCAATTCTTTCAGATGATGATACAGGAACAGAGGCAGTAGGCAGCCGAGCAGAGGCAGCAGGCAGTCGAGCAGAGACAAGAATTTTTGGCAGCACTGGAGAGGATGGCTGCACATGCTACTATACCAGCCCAAACACTAGCTCCAGCACCTCGAGATAAGGTTGGATCAGTAAAGGATTTTGTTCAGATGGGTGCAAGGCAGTACAAGGGCACTGAGAGCCCGGAGGAGACCACCAACTGGATCACTCACACGCAGAAGCTACTGGAGGCATCGCAGTTACCGACGGACCTATGGATGACGGGTGTACGAACGCTTCTAGATGGTAATGCTCATCACTGGTGGGAATCCATGGAGCGCCAGTTGGGTACTTACCAGACTTGGGAGCAGTTCTTGGAGTTCTTTGAGGGAAAGTACTTCCCGGACACTGTCAGGGACACCTTGTATGATCAGTTTCTTCACTTAGAGCAGGGGAACCGGACCGTGGACGAGTATGATGCCGAGTTTAGTCGACTCAGCAAATATGGCACTGCTTTGATACCAGATGACTTGGCTAAGGCTAAGAGATTTCATCGAGGACTGACCCAGGAGCTTCAACATTATACAAGCTCGCAGTCCCGAGTCTCTTATGCTGAACTACTAACAGAGGCCAGATTTCAGGAAACCATTAGCAGAGGAAGAGGAGGTCAGCTGAGGACACAACAAGAAACAGCAAGGATACAGCAGGGACCAGCCAGGACACCACAGGAAGGACCTATCAGACGTCCTTTGGCACAACAGCATCAGCAACACCGAGCAGGACCGTACCGGATTTCGGAAAAACCCCAATGTAATTATTGTGGGAAGATCGGACATATTTTGAGGGATTGTCGGACTCGCTTGGGTCAGTGTATGAGATGTGGCTCCGGACAACACATGGCGAGAGACTGCCCAATGCAGACATCGACACTCCCACCACCAGTTCAGAGATTAGTGCTTCCAGCACCGAAGCCAGCCCAACAGATGACCGGACCGGGAGCACCCCGTCCCCCAGCAGCAGGATGAGTTCAGAGAGGACCCCCGCTACCCACTCAGGAGGAGCAGTATATGAGGACCGGACATAGACAGCCACAGAGGAACATGAGAGCTTTTGCATTGGAGGTAGATGACCTGGATCATGAGGTGGATGTCATAGCAGGTATTACCCTTGCTTTTACTTTTCCTGCTGTGACATTGTTTGATACGGGAGCCACCCACTCATTCATATCATCTAGTTTTATTGCCAAACACAACATTGCTTCTACACCATTATCTAGTTGTGTTAGAATACTTACCGGAGGAGGAGTTGTACCAGTTAGTCGAGTTTGTAGAACGGGTCCTATAGTGATTCGTGGCAGGGAGATGAATGCCCAACTCTTAGTCCTTCCTATGCCGTCTTTTGATATTGTGCTTGGAATGGACTGGCTGAGCAAGAACCACGCTTTCTTCGATTGCTTTGGAGGAAGCATTCTTTTTAAGGTACCAGGCCAGCCTGAACTTGAGTTTGCCCGAGGATCCACAGAAATCCTTGATGGTATGCAGCTCGCAATGGACGATGTTGTCTATCACCCTATTATTTCAGAATTTTTAGACGTCTTTCCAGAGGATTTGCCAGGACTACCCCCAGACCGAGACGTAGAATTTTTAATTAAACTAGCACCCGGATCAGCACCTATAGCATCGTATGTTTACAGACTGGCGAAGAAGGAGATGGACGAGCTGAAGGCACAGTTAAAAGAGCTAGAGGAGAAAGGTTTCATCCGACCGAGTACATCACCCTGGGGAGCACCAGTGTTGTTTGTACCCAAGAAGGATGGGTCAGTGCGTATGTGCATTGACTACAGAGCCTTGAATGCAGTGACAGTGAAGAACAAATATCTATTGCCACGCATTGATGACCTGTTTGATCAACTCAGTGGAGCTAAGGTATTCTCGAAGATAGATCTGAGATCGGGTTATCACCAAGTGAAGGTACGGAAGCAGGACATTCCGAAGACCGCATTCAGAACAAGATATGGACACTACGAGTTTTTGGTCATGCCATTTGGATTGACCAATGCTCCAGCGATCTTCATGGACTTGATGAATCGAGTCTTCCACCAGTACTTGGACCAGTTCGTGGTCGTCTTCATAGATGATATACTTGTCTATTCGAAGAGCCACGAGGAGCACGAGGAGCATCTGCGAATTATTCTAGAGACTTTGAGGAGAGAGCAGTTATATGCTAAACTCAGCAAATGTGAGTTCTTCTTGGACAAAGTTTCATTTCTTGGACATGTTGTTATAGGAGATGGTATTTCTGTTGATCCAGAGAAGATCTCCGCAGTTGAGACATGGCCTGTTCCTAAATCAGCAGCAGAGGTGAGGAGTTTTCTTGGACTTGCGGGATATTACCGACGGTTCGTGGAAAACTTCTCAAGGATAGCGGCACCTATGACTCGTCTGACTTGTAAGGATCAAGAATTTATATGGACTGACGAGTGTCAAGCAGCCTTTGAAGAGTTGAAGAAGCGACTGACTACAGCACCAGTATTGGCGATTCCGTCAGGATCAGGAGGATACGTGATCTACAGTGACGCATCAGGAAAAGGTTTAGGATGCGTATTGATGCAGCATGGCAAGGTAATTGCATATGCATCTAGGCAGTTACGAGTACATGAGAAGAATTATCCAACTCATGACTTGGAACTTGCAGCCGTTGTATTTGCTCTGAAGCTATGGAGACATTACTTATATGGGGAACGAGTGGAAATCTATACGGACCACAAAAGCCTCAAGTACGTCTTCACGCAGAAGGAGTTAAATATGAGGCAACGTCGATGGCTCGAGTTGATGAAAGATTTCGAGATAGAGCTACATTATCATCCAGGCAAGGCTAACGTGGTAGCAGACGCGTTAAGCTGGAAGCCAGCAGCTTACTTCTTGACAGCACAGAGGGAACTTTTGGAGGACTTGCAAGAGCTTGGCATTGAAGTGATAGTACCCGGAGCAGAGGGGACACTAGTCAACTTACAAGTTCAATCATCATTGGTAGAGAGGATTAAGGCAGCTTTGCCTACAGATGCCAGATTCAGGAGACTAAAGAAAAGGACAGAGGCCGGAGAGCAGACCGGATTGCGCATTCATGAGGATGGAACATTACGATGTGGTGATCGTCTTTATGTTCCAAATGGAGAGATTCGACAGGAGCTGATGACAGAGGCTCATAGTTCGATCTATTCTATTCATCCTGGAGGCACCAAGATGTATCGTGACTTACGACAGCATTTTTGGTGGCATGGGATGAAGAGAGAGATAGCTCGCTTTGTAGCTAAATGTCTGGTATGTCAACAAGTGAAGGCGGAGCACCAGAGGACAGCGGGATTATTGCAACCACTTTCGATCCCAGAGTGGAAGTGGGAGCACATCACTATGGACTTCGTCACGGGTTTTCCCAAGAGTCCAAGTGGGAGAGATGCAGTGTGGGTAATAGTGGAACGACTCACCAAGTCAGCCCATTTCATACCTTTTAGAGTGGGTCAGTCTACAGAAGCTTTAGCTGATTTATATATGAGGCAGATCGTGAGATTGCACGGCATACCAGTCAGCATTATATCGGACCGAGATTCGTGCTTCACATCGCACTTTTGGAGGAGCATGCAAGAGAGTCTTGGTACTCGTCTGAAGTTCAGTACATCTTACCACCCACAGACAGATGGGCAGTCGGAGCGTACTATTCAGACCTTGGAAGACATGTTGAGGGCTTGCATGTTTGACTTCGGAGGATCATGGAAGGACCACCTACATCTTGTAGAGTTTTCTTACAACAATAGCTATCAAGCGAGTATTCAGATGGCTCCGTTTGAAGCATTGTATGGAAAAAAAATATAGGTCTCCTGTATGTTGGAGCGACGTGGGAGAACATCAGATTTTGGGACCCGAGTTGGTGGTCAACACTGTAGAGACAGTCAAGAAGATTCAGGGACACTTGCGAGCAGCGCAAGACAGGCAGAAGCAGTGGACAGACCTTCATCGTCGTCCCTTGGAGTTCAAAGAGGGCGATCACGTCTTCTTGAGATATCACCGACCAGAGGCACCATCCGATTCGGAGGGCGCGGCAAGTTGAGTCCAAGGTATATTGGACCATTTGACGTGCTCGAGAGGGTTGGAGAGGTGGCATATCGACTTGCGCTACCACCATCACTGGAGGGAGTACATGACGTATTCCATGTGTCGCAGCTCAGGCGATATGTGGCAGACAGCAGTCATGTTCTCGATCATTCAGAGATCACCATTGGGCCGAGCTTGTCGTACCAAGAGCAACCCGTGGGAATCCTTGATCGTCGAGAGAAGGTATTGAGGAACCAGTCTATTCCCTTGGTTCGCATAGCATGGAGGCATGGCGCGCTAGGAGAATCAACTTGGGAGCGCGAGGACGACATGCGTGTCACGACCCGTACCCGATGTAAGGATACTAGTCGGAAACAACGCCCAGCCTACACCGCAGAATCGGCGGTAGAACGCTGTCTAGAAAGTTTATCTAAAGTAATGAACCACCAATCATGATAGAATACTCAATCATAGAACTAAGATAGAATGAGCACGAATCAGATAAAGAATAGAATAGTCACAATACAACTCATGAGTTTAAAATAATACATCAATGAGTCTGAAGAACAACAAAATAAGCTGGAGACAAATCCAGTATAAAAGAATACTATCATACTATAAAGCTACACTCCAGGGTCAACTGTCTCAGTTGGGATAAGTCCCTCTTGAGCCAGGGTCTCAGAATCTAAACCCACAACATCCTGGGGTCCATAATAGGTAGGGTACTCCTCAGTGTCATCTGGAAAAATATATCCAGTCAGGAAAGGAGCAGAGTACATCTCTAACAGCAGTTCTAATCCATGATAAAAACTATGTAACAGTAAATAGCTGTGGATAAACAAGATGCACAAAATGGATACAAGAGTTATATAGACAATAAGTAAATACTGGAAAGAAATACAATAATGAGCAATATGCCAATAAAATAATAATACTAATGACTAAGTGTGTGAGTACTAGCTTAACATGTGATCGGCTTGGGCGAGATACAATGTGGCCTGGCTAATCATACGTGCGGTGCATGATCAACACTATTCGCTTACCAATACTTTATTCAATAGGGATTTGATCACATATCTATACTAATACTCCCCACCCCCAACTGGTATAATAGATCCAACCACGGTATGCTATGGCACTAGATTCCCCAAGAAGAGAGCGACTCCTCCCGAAAATCGGTGTCTGTACATGTACAAGATAACCAATGAAACAATACTTGTACCATATACACCATATACCAAGGAATAACATCTCATGACGAGATCCGGATATACCAATCCGTGTAACCATAGTGTCAAAAGAAACATGTATATCTACACTAGATACAACGAACATAGAGGATATCATAAATGAGAAACTATCAGAGAATGTACTCGCCTGAAGTCCAATGAACAGTCTCACAGATGTCTGACTCGGTGCCTCGAAGACCTAGATATGGAATACCACATTAAAACAAGGTCCCGGAAAGAGAACAAGTCAAACTAGTCAACTTCTAGGTCAATAAATCAATTCTAAGTTAAAAGTCAACTATGGTCAACTCTAAAGTCAACTAAAGTCAAACATGGTCAAACCAAGGTCAACCTCACAAGACATCTATATAAATAATATAGAATAAAAATACAACAATTAGGAATCAAGGTTTGATCCCAATTGATACCCACACAAAGTATACTAATAATACAATATAATACACTCTAATATAATGTATATACAAACCAATATTTATACAAATAAAATAATATATTATTATTAGTATTATACCTCACAAAAACACATATATATATACATATATATATACAAATATAATATATAATATATAAATTAAATCTGCCAAATCGTCACTGAAAATAGTGAGCTGAAAATACAATTTAAATAAAACAGCTTATAGTGACAGTCTCAACTGTCACAGAAAATCTGTCGCAGAAACTCTATATATAAACCACTGCTGCCTCGGATTGCTGACAGTTAAACTGTCGCAGAAAACTGTCACAAAAAATCGTTGCATTTTCCTGCCGCTGCATTTAATGACAAAACTGTCATTAAATGCCCAAAGCTACAGCGGCTGTTGTATCCGACCGAATAATGACAGTTTTCAACTGTCATTAAACCCACTGTTACCAAAAGTAAAGTATATATATATAAATATATATATATATATATAAAAACATAAATATATAAAATAATATCTATATATATAAAACAATTAATATAAATATATACACTTATATTTATATACACATAAACTTACACATTTAAATATTAATAGTTACAAAACACATTGCACATATTAATGTACATATTTTACATGGCTAGAAGCACACATAAAAATACATTCATTAATATACAAATAATTATATAATAATTATAAATAATATAATTACACATTTAAATACATAAATATATTTTATAAAATATTTATGTATAATTTATTTTATTAACATAAGTACATATATAATTGCATGCAAGAAAGCTACATACATATATTTATACATCACATTAGAACACATAGAAATATAGATCTATGCTACAATAAATACCATAATAAATACACTAAAATAATATATAATATCTATATATATTTACTAATTATAAATGAAGAATTTAAAGCATAAATAATTAAATCTACACATAAACACACCAAATTGGAGAGTATCACACCGTATCCCACTATATCTAGGATACGCATGTGACACGAGTCCAACACACAACCAATTGCACCCCGAAGGACACAAACAAGTCACAAATAATATTTATGAACAAATCAAAGTGTCAAAAGTAGATCTATGTGTCCGTGTCAAAATACGACATGTTCAAAGCCCCGTGTCGGAGGGAAAACCCCCAAAATGACACGTATCACCAAATAGTTGGGATACGAACCACATGTACCCAAATATGGACACGACACAAGCCCCAAACACATAAGCACATGCCCAATTGATCTATAGGATCAATTGACACACACAACAAAATGTAAATTCGGAATTCCAACAAAATTGACACAAAAAGCACCATAACTTTCTCCATGGGTCTCCTATGAACACAAAACAAAGTCCTATGGGTAGTACATACATATGGGTTAATTTTACATGATTAAATCTCAGATTTAAAAGCTATTTTAATGGAAAAAAACTGAATTATACCTATTGGGAGATGGATTCCCAATGAAATCTCCAATTGAGATGAACTTGCTTCCAAATTGTAGATCCTTGCTCCTCTTTGTAGATCCTTGCTTCCTCCTTCTAGATCCTTGCTTCTCAACTTTCTAATGGTGAATTGGGAAGAATTTGGAATAAATTTGGTGGAGAATTGGAATGGGAATGGAGGAAATTTGGGAGTGGGAAATTCTAGATCTAAATTTGGAATGAGAATGAGAGGAGAGAGAAAATTCCCCCCCTCTAATATAGGTCGGCCATGCCCCCTTCCCCAAGCAATTGTAAAATGTCCAATGTACCCCTTGGGTCCTCTCATGAAAAAATAATTAAGGAAGGAAGCTTCTAGTCTAATCACTTAATTAATTTAATCCATCTCCTTAACTATGGGCTTTCTAAATGGGCCAAGTCTAACTATTTAATTCATGTTGGTCCATGGGTCCAAACTAAAATAGTTGGGTCTACTAAAATAAGTCCAAAATAATTAAATAACATCCAACAACAATTAAATAATACAACAAAAATTATTTATCATGCACAATATTTATTTAAATAGGAAATTACTAAAATACCCTTTTTCCTAAAATATGGTAGTGACAAGTCTACCCTTCTTAAAATAATTTCTTCCTCGAAATTTAAAGATAAAAACTACCCCCAGAAAATTACAGAACAGAACTAAAGAATCACAACTAACTAATGAACAGAACATAACTAGAAAATAACATACCTCAAGGTACAAACAAATATAGATAACGCTCTCGCATGTCATCCTCTCTCTCCCAGGTAGACTCCCCCGGAGAGTGATGCCTCCATGCGACACATACCAAAGGAATAGTCTGGTTCCTCAGCACCTTCTCTCTCCAATCCAGAATCTCAACTGGCTGCTCTAGATAGCTAAGAGTAGGGCCCACCTCTATCTCTGAGTGATCCAATACATGACTAGGATCTGCCACGTATCGTCTCAACTGTGACACATGAAACACGTTATGCACTCCCTCCAATGCATGTGGCAAGTCTAGTCTATAAGCAACTGCACCGACCCTCTCTAGAATAGTGAAAGGTCCGATGAATCGCGGACTAAGCTTTCCGCCTCCACCGAAGCGAATCGTGCCTCGTGTCGGAGAAATCCTCAGAAACACCAAACCACCCACCTAGAACAAAATACCATCTTAAGAACTTAATCTATAACAAACAAGAACAAGCACAAACAAAATCTAAACTATACCTCAAACTCCAAAGGTCTCCGATGGCTATCGGCCCAATGTCGCTGTCTGTCCTGCGCCACTCGAAGTCTGTCTCTGATCAACTGAACCTTCTCTGCTGCATCCACAACCATCTCTGGTCCAAGCAAAACTCTCTCTCCAACATCGTCCCAAGACAAAGGAGTACGACACCTCCGACCATATAGAGCTTCAAAAGGTGACATCTCTATACTGGCCTGGTAACTGTTGTTGTAAGCAAACTCTACCAAATGGAGATGGTTCTCCCAAGAACCCCCGAAATCTAGTACACAAGTGCGCAACATATCCTCGAGAGTCTGGATAGTCCGCTCAGACTGCCCATCTGTCTGGGGATGATATGCAGTACTGAATTTGAGCTGAGTGCCCAAACTCTCCTATAAACTCCTCCAGAAATGAGAAGTGAAACGACTATCCCGATCTGAGACTATGCTGACAGGAACTCCATGTATCCTAACGATTGCCTCACATACATCTCTGCCAGCTTCTCTGTAGACAAACCCACCTTGAAAGACAAAAAATGGGCCGACTTGGTCAACCTATCAACAATGACCCAAATCGCGTCTTTCCCTCCTGGAGATCGTGGAAGTCCGGACACAAAATCCATAGTAATGTGTTCCCACTTCCACTCTGGAATGGGTAATGACTGAAGTAAACCTTCTGGCCTCTGCCTCTCGGCTTTCACCTATTGGCACACCAAGCATCTGGATACAAACTGTGCCACTTCCCTCTTCATGACATACCACCACACACTCTCTCGCATATTCCGATACATCTTGTATGGAATACTGAGAGCGATGCGCTTCCTGCAACACCTCCTCACGCAACTCCCCACTAGGCACACATAATCTAACTCCATACCTCAAAGATCCATCCTCTGCAATAGTGAAATCATCCTCCAAACCTGCTCTCACCTGAGCTCTGATACTCCTCAAAGATACATCATCATACTGTGCTGCCTTAATCCTGTCCATCAAATCTGAGTGTATCTGCAATCCCCATATCTGCATAGCACCACCAGGAACAATCACTTTAATGCCCAAGCTCTCCAAGTCCTCCAACAAATATCGATCCTGCGTTAAGAACATAGCTACCGGATACCTGCTCAAAGCATCGGCAACTACATTGGCTTTCCCAGGATGATATTGTAAAGAGATATCAAAATCCTTCATCGGTTCCAACCACCGACGCTGCCTCATGTTCAACTCCTTCTGCGTGAAAACGTACTTCAAGCTTTTGTGGTCTGTGAAGATCTCCAGACGCTCTCCGTACAAATAATGTTTCCATAACTTCAGGGCGAATATGACAGCTGCCAACTCCAAATCATGGGTAGGATAGTTCTTTTCATGAGGACGCAATTGCCTGGATGCATAGGCAATCACTTTCCCATGCTGCTGAAGAACACAACCTAAACCCTTTCCCGATGCATCACTATAAATAGTGAAACCTTCGGACCCTGATGGCAACGTCAAAATAGGAGCAGACATCAACCTCTTCTTCAACTCTTCAAAAGCAACCTGGCAATCCTCCGTCCAAACAAACTCCACATCCTTCCTTGTGAGTCTGGTCATCGGCTCGACAATCCTCGAAAAATCTTGCACAAACTTTCTGTAGTAGCCTGCCAATCCCAAGAAACTTCTGATCTCTGCTACCGAACTCGGAGTCTTCCAAAATTCCACTGCTGAAATCTTCTTCGGATCTACTGAAATACCATCACCAGTCACAACATGCCCCAAGAATTCTACCTTGTCCAAGAAAAACTCATATTTGGACAACTTTCCATACAACTTCTCCTTCCTCAGCACATCCAACACAATCCTCAAATGCTCCTCATGCTCCTCCGGTGTCCTCGAGTATATGAGTATGTCGTCGATGAACACCACCACGAACTTGTCAAGGTACTGGTGGAACACCTTGTTCATCAAGTTCATAAATACCGTCGGTGCATTAGTCAAACAAAATGGCATCACCATAAACTCGTACTGACCATACCGAGTTCTAAAAGCAGTCTTCGGTATGTCCTCCGACTTCACCTTCACCTGATGGTAGCCTGATCTCAAATCTATCTTAGAAAATACCTTCGCACCACTCAACTGATCAAACAGATCATCAATCCGTGGCAAAGGATACTTATTCTTGATAGTGAGATTATTCAAAGCCCTGTAATCAATGCACATGCGCACCGATCCATCCTTCTTTGGTATAAACAATACCGGGGCTCCCCATAGTGAAGAACTCGATCTGATAAACCCCTTATCCTGCAATTTGTCCACCTGCTTCTTCAACTCGGCCAGCTCGCTGTTGTTTACTCTATAGACATGCTGCGAAATTGGTTCTGCACCTGGCACCAAGTCTATAAAAAATTTAACATCTCGATCTGGCGGCAATCCTGGTAATTCCTTAGGAAATACATCCAAGAATTCTGCTATCAACGGATGCGGCAACTCCTTGTCTTCCACCATAGCTCCACAAATAATGCCTTCCCCCTGCTCCACAGCTCCTCTAGCAAACTCGAACTCTGGCTCTCCTGGCGAACCAAACAAAACTCTACCTCCTCTACAGTCTATGCTAGCACGGTGCCTACTCAACCAATTCATCCCAAGTACAATATCGTAGCTCGGAAGTGGCATTACAAGTAGACACGCACTCAACTCCCGGCCTCCCATAGTAACTCTTCGATCCTTGCAAATATCATTAACCAAGATAATGCCTCCCCGGGTCATGATCTTGCAAGTCCTAAGCAAAGACTCAGCTACCAAACCATGCTTCAGAGCAAAAGAAACAGATACAAAACTATGGGAAGCACCACTATCAAACAAAGCTAAAGCTGGAATGGAATCAAGAAGAATAGAACCTGCGATGACATCTCCGGTGGGTTCCTCCTCTTCGACGGTCATAGCAAACGCTCGTCCCTGTCGAGCACCTTTCTGCTGTTGATGCTGGACAAAATGCTGCTGCTGTGTCGGAAGTGGTCCCCTCGGCTGTGCTGCAGGTGGTCTCGTCTGTGTCCTCGGAGCTGGAGCTGCTCCTTGAACTGCACGACGAGGACACTCCCTTGATTGATGTCCTTCAGTACCATAATACAAACAAACTCCTAGCCTCCTTCTGCAAACTTCCCAGATGTGGCCGGACTTCTTGCAGAAGTTACATGGAGCTTGCCGTAACTGTCTCTACTGCTGAGGTGCCTGGTGAAAAGGCGCTCTAGCTGGAGTCTGGTTCTGCTGTGGCTGCTGGAAAGGTCTGGACTGGAAATGAGGACGTTTGGCAGATACTGCACTGCCGTTGGCCCCCAGAAAAGAATCACGGTCTCTCTTGGTCTTCAAACCCAGATCCCGCTCAACCTTGCGTGCCTCCGCAAGTATCTCCGAGTATGTCTCATAAAAAGACGGAATGAGAATCAATATGGCACAAGATGTAAGACATCAAGGAAAGGACAGTTTAAGGGATCAAGTATCAATGTCAAAGGAGAATAGTTGAATCAAAAGAATTTTCCTAGATGTGATTGAGTATCTCAGTCTATTTCCTATATCCTATCGCAGGCTCGCAGTAGTACAACTAAGTTGTCGCACTACCACGATATCACAAACTTGTGAAGCTAGACCTGCATGGGCCACCACCAAAAACGTGTCACGACCCGTACCCGATGTAAGGATACTAGTCGGAAACAACGCCCAGCCTACACCGCAGAATCGGCGGTAGAACGCTGTCTAGAAAGTCTATCTAAAGTAATGAACCACCAATCATGATAGAATACTCAATCACAAAACTAAGATAGAATGAGCACGAATCAGATAAAGAGTAGAATAGTCATAATACAACTCATGAGTTTAAAATAATACATCAATGAGTCTGAAGAACAACAAAATAAGCTGGAGACAAATCCAGTACAAAAGAATACTATCATACTACAAAGCTACACTCCAGGGTCAACTGTCTCAGTTGGGATAAGTCCCTCTTGAGCCAGGGTCTCAGAATCTAAACCCACAACATCCTGGGGTCCATAATAGGTAGGGTACTCCTCAGTGTCATCTGGAAAAATATATCCAGTCAAGAAAGGAGCAGAGTACATCTCTAACAGCAGTTCTAATCCATGATAAAAACTATGTAACAGTAAATAGCTGTGGATAAACAAGATGCACAAAATGGATACAAGAGATATATAGACAATAAGTAAATACTGGAAAGAAATACAATAATGAGCAATATGCCAATGAAACAATAATACTAATGACTAAGTGTGTGAGTACTAGCTTAACATGTGATCGGCTTGGGCAAGATACAATGCGGCCTGGCTAATCATACGTGCGGTGCATGATCAACACTATTCGTTTTCCAATACTTTATTCAATAAGGATTTGATCACATATCTATACTAATACTCCCCACCCCCAACTGGTATAATAGATCCAACCACGGTATGCTATGGCACTAGATTCCCCAAGAAGAGAGCGACTCCTCCCAAAAATCGGTGTCTGTACATGTACAAGATAACCAATGAAACAATACTTGCACCATATACACCATATACCAAGGAATAACATCTCATGACGAGATCCGGATATACCAATCCATGTAACCATAGTGTCAAGAGAAACATGTATATCTACACTAGATACAACGAACATAGAGGATATCATAAATGAGAAACTATCAGAGAATGTACTCGCCTGAAGTCCAATGAATAGTCTCACAGATGTCTGACTCGGTGCCTCGAAGACCTAGATATGGAATACCACATTAAAATAAGGTCCCGGAAAGAGAATAAGTCAAACTAGTCAACTTCTAGGTCAATAAATCAATTCTAAGTTAAAAGTCAACTATGGTCAACTCTAAAGTCAACTAAAGTCAAACATGGTCAAACCAAGGTCAACCTCACAAGACATCTATATAAATAATATAGAATAAAAATACAACAATTAGGAATCAAGGTTTGATCCCAATTGATACCCACACAAAGTATACTAATAATACAATATAATACACTCTAATATAATGTATATACAAACCAATATTTATACAAATAAAATAATATATTATTATTAGTATTATACCTCACAAAAATACATATATATATACATATATATATATATATACAAATATAATATATAATATATAAATTAAATCTGCCAAATCGTCACTGAAAATAGTGAGCTGAAAATATAATTTAAATAAAACAGCTTATAGTGACAGTCTCAACTGTCACAGAAAATCTGTCGCAGAAACTCTATATATAAACCACTGCTGCCTCGGATTGCTGACAGTTAAACTGTCGCAGAAAACTGTCACGAAAAATCGCTGCGTTTTCCCGCCGCTGCATTTAATGACAGAACTGTCATTAAATGCCCAAAGCTACAGCGGCTGTTGTATCCGACCGAATAATGACAGTTTTCAACTGTCATTAAATCCACTGTTACCAAAAGTAAAGTATATATATATAAATATATATATATATATAAAAACATAAATATATAAAACAATATCTATATATATAAAACAATTAATATAAATATATACACTTATATTTATATACACATAAACTTACACATATAAATATTAATAGTTACAAAATACATTGCACATATTAATGTACATATTTTACATGGCTAGAAGCACACATAAAAATACATTCATTAATATACAA
The DNA here is from genome assembly GCA_036927795.1 of Iris macrosiphon. Lineage (NCBI taxonomy): Eukaryota > Viridiplantae > Streptophyta > Magnoliopsida > Asparagales > Iridaceae > Iris > Iris macrosiphon. Next base: position 182,633,837 of record JAYESA010000010.1, on the reverse strand, counting down.
ATAATTATATAATAATTATAAATAATATAATTACACATTTAAACACATAAATATATTTTATAAAATATTTATGTATAATTTATTTTATTAACATAAGTACATATATAATTGCATGCAAGAAAGCTACATACATATATTTATACATCACATTAGAACACATAGAAATATAGATCTATGCTACAATAAATACCATAATAAATACACTAAAATAATATATAATATCTATATATATTTACTAATTATAAATGAAGAATTTAAAGCATAAATAATTAAATCTACACATAAACACACCAAATTGGAGAGTATCACACCGTATCCCACTAGATCTAGGATACGCATGTGACACGAGTCCAACACACAACCAATTGTACCCCGAAGGACACAAACAAGTCACAAATAATATTTATGAACAAATCAAAGTGTCAAAAGTAGATCTATGTGTCCGTGTCAAAATACGACATGTTCAAAGCCCCGTGTCGGAGGGAAAACCCCCAAAATGACACGTATCACCAAATAGTTGGGATACGAACCACATGTACCCAAATATGGACATGACACAAGCCCCAAACACATAAGCACATGCCCAATTGATCTATAGGATCAATTGACACACACAACAAAATATAAATTCGGAATTCCAACAAAATTGACACAAAAAGTACCATAACTTTCTCCATGGGTCTCCTATGAACACAAAATAAAGTCCTATGGGTAGTACATACATATGGGTTGATTTTACATGATTAAATCTCAGATTTAGAAGCTATTTTAATGGAAAAAACTGAATTATACCTATTGGGAGATGGATTCCCAATGAAACCTCCAATTGAGATGAACTTGCTTCCAAATTGTAGATCCTTGCTCCTCTTTGTAGATCCTTGCTTCCTCCTTCTAGATCCTTGCTTCTCAACTTTCTAATGATGAATTGGGAAGAATTTGGAATGAATTTGGTGGAGAATTGGAATGGAAATGGAGGGAATTTGGGAGTGGGAAATTCTAGATCTAAATTTGGAATGAGAATGAGAGGAGAGAGAAAATTCCCCCCCTCTAATATAGGCCGGCCATGCCCCCTTCCCCAAGCAATTGTAAAATGTCCAATGTACCCCTTGGGGCCTCTCATGAAGAAATAATTAAGGAAGGAAGCTTCTAGTCTAATCACTTAATTAATTTAATCCATCTCCTTAACTATGGGCTTTCTAAATGGGCCAAGTCTAACTATTTAATTCATGTTGGTCCATGGGTCCAAACTAAAATAGTTGGGTCTACTAAAATAAGTCCAAAATAATTAAATAACATCCAACAACAATTAAATAATACAACAAAAATTATTTACCATGCACAATATTTATTTAAATAGGAAATTACTAAAATACCCTTTTTTCTAAAATATGGTAGTGACAATGCGCAAGCATTTTTTGAACCTATTTGCAGACCAAGGTATGAATTTACATTGTTAATTTATATCTTATACCATCATTGCATTCTATCGTGGCTTAATTTTAATTTCGAGGACGAAATTTTTACAAGTTGGGTAGAATATAAAACCCCCTTCCTAGAAATCGTTTATACCCTTTATTATTTAATTAGTAATTAAATTGTAGTAATTAGAGCTAAATAGGAGAAATAGATTTTTAATAATTTTTAAGTTAGGTGTTCGGGCACTTAGATGACTTATGGGACCTTCAGGAATTTTTCGGATTTTATTCCATGTAGGAGACCCCTTGAGCGGTTGCTAGCCTAACGATGTGCAATACCCTACTATATAAATTTTCTTATGTGTGAATATATATATATATATATATATATATATATATATATATATATATATATATATATATACAAATATATATATGTATATATATATTTGAAAAGAAAGAAAGGAAAAGAAAATATTAAATAAGAATTTAATGATAAATATAATAATAATAGTAGTAATACTATTAACTACTTATGATTCCTTGCCAGCAACTTAATGCTAAAGTTGCTCTAGCAGCAACTTGCAAATTGCCGCCCCTATTTGCCAGAGAGCCCGACCTTTCCCATTCATCCGCGGAAACCCGCGGACCCGATATCCATATCTTTCTCTCTTAATATATATATATAATATATATATATATATATTAGCTCCCTAAAACCCTAACCTAATTCCCAGACCTCCTCTTCCCATCTAAGAGCCGTCACCGCAGCCAGAGAAGCCCCGCCAAGCCATCCAACCATCCCGTCGACGCCGACCTCGCGAACTGCAGTTTCCCACTCGAGGCACCTTCGCTCCGGCGTGATTTCCCGTCGACTCGCTCGACCAAACGCTGTTCTGTTTTCATAGGTATGATCTCCCCTCAACCCTCTCCAATATTTGTTTTATAGCAAACCTCGGAAAACGTGTGTCCCTAGGTGTAAATCAGCGTCCAAAATGGACGGACAGACAGAATTCTGGGATCGCAGAATTTCAGAATGACCACCCGTATTGCCGAGTTCGTATCTCCCACCACAGAGATCCAAACTCGGTGATTCTTTTTGATACCTGTAGAATACCTGACCTAGTTTAATTTCTGTAAAATAACCCTAGGCTAATAGTTGCTGTGGACATAGTTATATTCGTCACAAAACTGGCGCACCCACTTTTTCCGGTTTTCCAAAAGTTGGAAAACGGAGCGCGCCCCGCCAAACGGGACCGCCCCGCCGTGTGCCAAGTGTACCCAATGGTGCATGCAGCATAACCGGACACGTGAAAATTCGTGGGGACTGATTCGGACGCGTGTACGAGCCGGAATCAGGCCGTATCCGCGGACACATTTCGTGTCGCAACTTTTGTGGAACTCGCACGTATTTTGTGCACGCTTGTCAGATTGCGACGAAACTTGCGCCACTGGACTCGTGGTAAAGCGCTGGTCCTGTGACCCAAATTTCACGCGATTCTGAGACGGTTGACCAAATCGCCAATTGGCGGGTCCCACAGTTGACTTTTTGGACCAAAATTTTGTTCGGCTCATCGGAATCCACATTTGGACATACCGTTGGGTTCGTATTGACATCTAGAGTTTTTTGACCTATAATTTGTCCTATTTAGAGACTGTTATCCTTGGCACGCTTTTCGGTGCAAAGTGGGCCACACGTGGACCCCATTTTTACCCAAAATTACCATTTTGCCCCTGTGTCCAAATTGGACGAAAGGGATGTGCTTTTTAGCTATTTTGCTTATTCTGGAAATGTTGGTGATGTTTATTTCAGCATCCGGAGACGTTTGTTCGGAGTCCTTAGTTCCAGGTTCAGTGTCCTTGACATTTGGGCGCGTACACTTTACAGATTTCTTGCCAGGCAAGTATACCTTGCCATTGTACTGTATTTACATTCCATATGAGGCATGCATGTTTATTTTATGTTTATTTAGTTTATTTATTTTAACTGCTATATAAACTGCGCGTCCAAGGAAACTTGGGTGCAACGACGGTATCGTCGTACTATGTTTTTATTTATGTATATGCATTGGACCTACTTTATGAGACTACCCCATTTTCATGAGGCATTTATGTTTCATTGGCCATGAAACTATTCTTACACGAGTGTGAGTCACATGTAGGATACGGACTTGCGTACTCGGCTGGCCCCCGGTACGTATAGGTCGTGCGACGGATAGGGATAACTGCCAATAGAAACTTTGCATGCTAGTAGACCTGGCGGTTATTAGAGGTTTATCGTGTCATGGACATGACATGCTTAGAGCATTGGGTGGGGAGAACAACAAGTACCGCATTTAAGCTCCTTTACACTTTTTCTCCTGTACGCCCGGATTCTCCGCTGAAGATACGGGTCATGATGACCACTATATATTATGTACTATCAGGCGGGCCACCGGCGTTCAAAAGACGACGTGCCTTTTAGGCCCTTGGATCTCCAAAAGAGAACCATGCCAAATCCCAGTTTTCAGCCAGATAGCTCACTTGTGGGGAAAGGTGTTCTAAACTGCATTCACATAGATGGTTAGGCGACCCCAATGGATATTTATTTTCAGTACTTTATTGGCATGTGCTTTTTGTATCTTGTTACGTCCCTCTGAGGACCTGGTCCCTTCCAGATATAGGTGAGCAGGAGTATCCGCAGGAGTATGGACCTGGACCTGACGCTACCTATCAGCCTGAGGAGATCTTACCTTCTGATTATATGTGATTCATTGCAGCTGTTTAGAGATTTTAGTTACTATTCTTTTCTAGACATTTATTCTTATATTAGAGTTTATTCTCTTCTCTCTTTAGTAGTTTATTATAGTCGATTTACAGTGGATTTGTCTCCACCCGACTATTGCACTTTGAGATTACTATTTGAGACTACTTCTTTGATATTCATTTATTGATTTCCATTCTTCTATTATTTGTGCTGTGGATGAGATATAGAACTGCGTGTGACTTGTTGTGACATATATTTACCACTGTGGATTGGATATTCATGTACAGCGTACGTGTGTATATGGTTTCCATATATTGGAGTTCGTATACATACGGCTGGCGTGTTACGTATTCCTAGTCCTACGTATTTTGGGACTGGGGCGTGACACGCTTTCTTGAGGATACTCGTTTCCAGAGATGGGGAAAGTCACATGGGACAAGTCCTCCAAATAGTTGGAATTCAGCATTCCAGTAGCAGAGCCCATTACTTCAGCCAGAGGAGGGATCTGTAGGTCCACTGCAAAAAAGCAAGAAAATAAGTCAGTTTTACGCTAGACGCTACACTCTTGCAGTATACGCCAAAACTTGACAGTCTGAGTTTTTACGCCAGACTGCAAAAAATTGACTTTTTACGCTGGAATTCACTTCCAGTGCATAAAAACTCAAGATTTGCAGTATACGCCAAAACCTAACAGTCTGGGCTTTTACGCTGGACTGCAAAAATTTGAATTTTACGCTGGAATTTACTTCCAGTGCATAAAACGCAAGGATTACAGTATACGCCAAAATTTGACAGTCTGAGTTTTTATGCCAGACTGCAAAAATATGGAGTTTTACACTGACACATTAAGAATATGGGCATATTTTACGCATACACGTACAACATGTGCGGAGGGTTCTCTATTTCTCTTGAAGCTTTACCTGTGATGCCCAGTGCACAGCTAGACGACGGAGCACTTCGTTCAGAACAAGGCTCGCTTGGCCTAGTAGGAGTCGCTCGTGCTTGAGCAGAGGAGCGAGATGATGAAGCGGCTTTCTTTCCCTTAGCAGCGGAGGACTTTTTTGGTGCCATGGCGAATCTGAGTTCTCAGAGACAAAGACGAAAAGTTCTCAGAAAGAGGCAAAGAGTTTTCAGAAAGAGACGAAGGGTTTTTCTCTCTCACGACCTAGGGCTATTTATAGAGTTCAGATAACTCTTCGAATCCTTAACCAAATTCGATCTTATCATGATCAGTTATGATTTGGGACCACGTCAGCCGATTATTTAAAAAGGAAGGCGGACAGTCATGCTGCGTAACGGATCCATAATTTTACGCTCAGAAGCATTTACGCTCAGAAGTTACAGATCTACGATTTTACGCTCAGAAGCTACAGATCTACGGTTTTACGCTCAGAAGCTTTTACGCTCAGAAGCTACAGATCTACGGTTTTACGCTCAGAAGCTACAGATCTATAATTTTTCGCTCAGAATATTTTACGCTCAAAAGCTACAGATCTACGGTTTTACGCTCAGAAGCTACAGATCTACAATTTTTTGCTCAGATGCTACGGATCTATGATTTTACGCGCATCTTAAATTATATGGGACAGATCAGTTAGCAGGATACGCGTATATCTTGATAATTTGGGTCTTACACTCGAGAAAGCCAATTACAAGGGTTTACGCAGAAAATGCTCCTTTTTGGTTACAAAATATTGCAAGTGCCTAAAACACACAAATGTCAGCATTTGCAAACAGACGACGAGTCTTCAGTAAACTTCTCCTCTTCTTCAGTCAGGAGGACTTCATCAGACGAAGGGCCAATGAGTTCCCTAAAAATGTTTGTCTTCACTGGAGATGACTTTTCTTCCTTGGCCATTTGAAGTTCATTCAAAGTTTAGCCAAGATCCTTTACATCTAGTTCAAGTATGGCCTGTTTGACAGATATTTCTTGCTAGGTTACAAGAAACTTTCGAGAATCCATTCTTGAAGATGATGTTCTGAACAGATATTCTTCATATTAAAGAAGTGACAGTTCAGAATTCTACGTGACTCCTCGTCCAAAAAAATAGCATAGAAATTGGATTTTCGAGATAAATTAATGCTGAAGAGTTTTTACGCATCTTCCTCTATGCGTAAAAGTCGGAACGTGACTGGAAGCATATTTGTCAAAATCAGCTTAAAAATTAATCAGGCATGTCGAAGCTGCATATTATCAGATTTTCTCACAGCAATATGGCAAAACAATAGCGCGTAAAAGAAGACAAGTTTATTAATCATGATTACATATGATGAAAATCTATTTTTATAAAGGATTTTTTATTAATATTCAAGATCATTGTTACATATAATGGAAATCCATTTTACAAAGGATTTTTTATTAATATTCAAGATCACGATGGGAATCTATTACGCTAGGTTCTCGTCTGACGGAGATCTTCAGTTCTTCTTCTACGGCACTTCTTGGCTCCTATACGCCAGGAGCCAAGAAAATGGTGAATGGAGGGAGGATACAGAACTGGGCCTGTTTAAATTATTCAAGCCCCCCTCCATACGTCATCGGCGGCCATGCCCAGATTTGTGTTAGGGATTCAGACCCAACACAATACTGTAAGACACGGCCAAGCTGCCCACCAGGGTCCAGCTTCATAATAGGGGAAAATACAGGTAGCAAGTTGTGTGGTCCAAAATAAAGCATGGGAAGATGAGTTTGTGAGTGATAGTCATGTCATAGGTATAGAGTGACTAGTCTAGGTTATAAGGGTAGAAGTTGTTGGAAAGAAAATGATAGTGTTGTGCTCCAAATACCCGAGCCACAATAAAGGGTATCAAGGATACAGAAATTAAAGAGGTAATTTAATCCGTTTGAGATTAAACCTAATTAATACTAAAATAAATTTAAATTTACCCTAAATTTCAAAAAATAACCCTACACTAAAACCATGAGCTTTTAATCTACCCAACTTATAAAAATTAAGTTGGTATTAAAACTAAAGTCATGGTCCTGCTAACAAGATTTCTGGAATGACCTATTTTCTAAATAAGGATACAAGAATTCTAGGATTTACTAGACGTAATCAAAGATTATCTATGGGAACCTATATACTATCAGGGTGCTATTGGTCAACAACTTTATAAAAAAAATTACTACCCATCTAATACTGCTCTTGTATAGGTCAAGCTTCTATAAGACAGAAGAAAGGACTGAGTCGGATCTAACTAAGATAAGGTTGTATAAAGGCTTCAATCATCGATGGACATTGATGACGAAGAGACCAAAATCTAGGAAATCGTGAGATGAAGGAATTTTAGACCACAATAAGAATAAATTATGATAAGTCTATAGGGTTGAATAAGGCACGATTTGGCAGGTATTTGGATAACAAGTCACGGTGACTAGATTAAGAGAATTAGAGTAGAAAAGAAATGATACCTATGGTGATATGGATATTAACACAAGGAGTCATACCAACTAAGGGATTGATTTTGTAATTAAGGTACAACCAGGGAAAGATGAAGAATATACTCATTTGGATAATTAGAAGGCTTGTTGCTGCAAAAGCAAGAGACTTATGATCGTAAAACAATATAAAAATTATTAATAGGAAGGATAGGAATACAATCGATAAAATAATATAACAAATCCTTGATCTCAATACTATACTTTCTATAAATTTTATTCTATATAACCTCCCCCATACTATTGGCAACACACTTCTAGCTGTAGATAAGTACCATACATTCCTTACAACTTCGTCTAACTCACATATTACTAACTTAGTAGGTAAGGGTCAAGGCTAAACTAAGAAGGTACTTAGTTCTATTACTCATGGCATACTATTTATTATTGATACTTTTCAATCACAATTGGGATTAGTCATTCCAATACTAGTCTAACCTTCAATTGGATTGTCTATCTATTCTCATGCAACTTATCCCTTCTATTACCTATCATGTTGTACTGTTGTTCTTCTAGTTTCTGCTATCTTTCTCATAGAAGTCCTCTTGGTTAGATTACTACCCTACAAAACCAGCATCAAGTCATGATTATCTCTTCTAAGTGATAATTTTATCGAACTCCATAAAATAGTAATATTCTACACAAGCTTAGGTATAATCTTAACTACAAGGTTTGTCAAGTTATTCTATTCATTATGATAATCTCAAAGCATATCTTCTAAAGTCTTTCTTAAGGTTGTTCCTATTAGTTTATGGGGCTACACATATTCTAAGGTTTAACTGGGTATTTATTTGATGATAAAAAAAACAGGTTTATACGAAATCCTTTTTATGTTTACAAACAAGAAAAAGAGTACAATTAATCCTATACGAGGATGTTAAGTACAAAAAAAAAATTTTGGGAAAGTATTGCTATAGGAGTCTGATCTGCGGTCGATCACTTTGTCCCTTGGGCCACACGATGATGAAGAAGTGCTGTAGAAGAAGAAGAAGAAGAAGCTTCAAAGATTGCAAGTGGGATTGAACTCTCGTTGCCAAAGTTGTCAATCAACACTCTCTGTCTGTGCTCTCTCTCTCTGATCTCTGATTATGCTCTCCCTTCGTCTCTGTCTATCTGTGTGTCTATTCTCCCTGTGACAAGGGGTCTCTATTTATAGAGATCGGTCAAATAACTGTTCAGTCGGCGTAAAAGCCAAACAGTGAAGAAAGTTGTATCTTTTACGCGGCGGTTATAATAACTGCTACCCACGTTCAAATGACCCGATGAATCTGCATATGATACATGTCCCATTATAAGGTAACATGTATAACTACTTCTCGAAGATCATGGCATGCAAGCCACGTAGGTAACTGCCCCTCGCGTAGAGATGGTTAGCGTAAAAGCCAAATAACTGTCTTGTTGGCGTAAAAGCCAAGCTCGACGTAAAACTTGATGCTGCATGAATAATAGATAACCAGCATAAAAATAACCAATTATCCTTCCTGACTGAGGTCTTGAGCGTATTCTAGGCCAAATAGCCTTATTACGTACCTTTGCAAATATAGCCGAGTTGGCGTATTTCGAGGAGATAGCATACGGCGTACTCCTATAGTTGAAAATAGCCTGGTTGGCGTAAAATGCAAGGATGGTGATGTGCGCGTATTAGTCACAGTTTTAGCTCTCCCAGTCATGACAAAATTTTAAAGAATAGAACCAAATCTCGTGCATTAAATTTAGAGATATGCCTCAATCTCGTACATTAAATGCCGAGATATGCCTCGAGCTCTGTACGAGAAACAGCTTTTGACGTGGCGTCTGATTTCGTCTCATCTTGAGCGTAAAAACTCATCTCTGCCCATGTAGAATAGGCAACGTATTCTTTGAATTCGTAAAAATGACTTGTATCAAGAATATGTCACTAAACGACAGCGTAGGTCTCTGTGCAAAATCTTTATCACAGCCGTCCTCTCGATCATCGTGCAGTACTTTTATCAGGAGTCAGGTTCACTGTTCTGTCTGACAAATTCATCCGAGGAATACGAAGAGTTCCTCGTACAACTTTACATTGCATTAAAAACAAACATATTTTAAACTTTACGTAGGGAGGTATAGCAACCTTTTTACGCCAAAATAGCCTTGAAGCGCTGCTTTACGCGGGCAGCTCTGAAGCTCTTCTTTACGCCAAATAGCTCTGAAGTTCTGTTTTATGCGGGCTTCATGTATGTTGGGGGTTTTGACTGTATGATATGCGTACAATTCTCCAGTGTATTTTATGCTTCTATAAGACCCCCTTCAAACTTTTCAAATTCCTCGTAATTTGAAATACTTTGAATGAAGCATGAAACGGTCAAATTTGACTCGTTCTCCGAGGCTGATTTTTTGGTGATATTTAAGAAGTTTGGTGGGATTTGTATGTTCTCTTCTGCCTATATAAGGGCAAGCGAATGAACTTGTTTTTCCACACTCCCTTCACCACAAAGATGGTTGCTGAGATTCATTAGGCTGATCTGAGAAAGAAGAAGATTATTCTCTTCCAGCATGTAAGAAGCCGTAAAAAGAGGCGTCTTCGAGCAAATATTCTCTGCAACAATGGATCAAGGAAGGATATCATAGCTTCCTTTGCTCGAGATAGTCAGCAATTTTATATGGCGATTCGTCAAGGAGAGAGGAAGGTGCATGACATTTACGACGCATTTGTACACACAAATGACACATATATATATTATTTACCGTTGCGGTCAATTTAAATATGCAACACCGGCTCAATTCTTCCGACAACTTTGACATTCATGAGCCTAACTGGACCTACTAACTAATAACCAATTGTACTCCCAAGTATGAACTCCCATACACCAATAGACCCTACCACATTTGTGGCATATCTCCTTCTAAAATGCTATACTTAAATATTCAATCCCGGTGCAATTGTACATCGGCAACCCAAGTACCCTGACAACTGATATACCCGTAGCTCACTTGAGCCAAACTAAGTCCATGATACTTTTGTTGCATGAAATTGAGCCCCTTGTACTCTCTACATAATAGTAATCACCTTGATAAATTATATTACCTTTGACACTTATTGTTAACCGTTTATCGACATCCAAGATATGGGATAAACGTTTTCCTCTGTATCATCTTACCCTAGTTGTATTTGACTAAGATATATCATATTGTCTTATAAATATGACCTAATTATGAACAAATAGAACTGGTAAACTTCGTTTATAGAGACATTGACTCAATAGCACTATGGTAGTACCTAGATTTTCTTTGATAGTCTGTGATTACGGTCACAAAAGCCTCATCATCTCGTACCCTTTTCTTAAAGATAGACTTTCTATAGCCCTTGTAAATATGATTGTGGCCAAAATTTTCCCTGCCAACTTAATCTCTATAAGTTGGGTAGTGACTGGAATTGAGTGTATCCTTACTCTTACAACGTAACGTCAAACTAGGATCCCATTTGTAACTGTGTCCCCCAGCTTTCGAGAATCAAGGTATGGCCTTGCGTACTTAAATTTTTTCTACCAGTTTGTAATCCTTATCTTTAAATCGTATTTTATTTTTATCGAGAAACTCGATATGATAAGTCGTATTCATATTCTTCCGCGGTGAATCCTCTTACTCTTTTCTATAATATTTATTTTAAATTTTAAAAACAAAATTTTTATAAGTTGGGCAGATTGTAAGCTCCCTCATTTTAGTATAGGGATAATTTGGTATTTTACAATTATTTTTATTATTTTATTTAATTAAATAAGTTACAAAATTAATTTTTTGAATTCCTTTTATATATATGACACTTTGACTAGACAAACTAGACCAAATTGAATCATTAGCACCAACATGACTCAACCCTAAACACCAAACACCCACATATCATCCAAAATACTAAACACCCTTTTTTCTCATACCAATACACTATTTATTTTAGTATTTAGAGAAATATATTCAGCCAACTAAAGTATGTAACCCCCAAACTCTTCTCCTCCCCACAAGAAAAAGTTGTAACCCCAAACCCTTCCCATTCCTACTAGGCTGTCCATAACCCCCCTCTCTTCACCTCTCTCATTCAAACCACCTGAAGAACATTTTTTTCTAACCCTCTCCCACACATTTTCTCATTTTAAAAACCATCTCCAAATTTCTTCTCCATCTCCCTCCACACCTCCATCTATCATGTCCTACCCAGGCTGAATCCAAATTTAGCATCACCCCCATCAATCCGGCCATATCTCCCTCCATAGTAAGTATCTTTCTCTCAAATTATTATGCTTTTTTATCTCCCTGTTCCTCACACTTTATCTTCACAAACCTTCCATCAAAACTCACTCTAAGTTTCTCAAAAAAGCTCCACCATCAGAGGTGTCCAGACTGTATCTGAATTCAGTATAACCACTTCTCAGGCCACTCCACCACCTCCTCAACCTCCAAACAACCTTCATAGCCTCTAAACCACCACCACAGCACCCAAATCTTCTTCCTCTACCATCCTACCATCTTCCATAGTCATCCAACCCCTAGAACAAACTACACAAGCATCACAAGGAGCTACAAGGAGGAGAAGTCAAATCTGGAATTGTTTCGAAGAAGCTGTGATTCGAGATATTTTTAACCAATTTTCCAAAGATGTTAGTGATCAACACTCTTCTTCTTGAACCCCCTTTGATGTCCTAAACAATACATGTTATGTTGTAATAACCACCTACTAAAATACTAATTTTATTTTATTCTCGTTTTACTAAAAATTCTCAAATATAGTATCGTATTCTAGAATACGATAAAAAAATTTAAATAAATATTTTCATTCATATTTAGTTATGTATAGTAAGTTATTCTTTAAATATTCATTTGTAATTATTCTCCATTCTTAATATTAATTTTCTTTTAAGAAGGGATTTGTAAATAACCATATAGAATTCTATAGAAGTTATTTCCATTCAAACCCTTGGTTTAATTTTGTAATTAAAAAAAATTTAATGACACATTAACCTACTAGGTGTCAACCTCTCACCCATTCCAAATAATGACTCACCATATTCACTCATTCTCTTTCCCCCACCTGTACTCTCTCTCTCTCTCTCTCTCTCTCTCTCTCTCTCTATTACTAACAAAAAAAGAGAAGAAACCCACTCTCGCTCATCTCCTTCTCATCTCACAAACTCTCCCTCTTCTCCTTCTCATCTCACAAACTCTCAATTTCTCTCCATCTTCCTCTCTCTTTCTCGTGCCCCCACAACCCAGACCCGTACCTCCGTCAACGTCATCACGACGGTTGCTGCCGCCAGCCAGTCGGCTGACCGGCGGTCCCCATCCTGCCCGACTACCTACATCACCATCATCACCACCATTATCATCATTATAATCTCCATCTTCTTCTCCAAGCTTTTCATTTCTTTCTTTAAAAAAAGAGAAAGAAGAACAAAAAAAAGAGAAAGAAGAAGAAGTCAGAAGAAGAAGCTTGCAGATAAAGATAAAATTGGAGAAGAATATCAAACCCTAACCCCTAATTCCAAAACCCAAATCCCCAAGACAAGTCCTCTCCCATCTCCTTTCTTTGATTCAATTTTGTTTAAATACCATGTTCATCTATAATTATTTCTTTGTAGATATAAATCTAGAATAATTTATATACTTGTCATGAAGGTAGTGATACGGATACACATATTTGAAACGATGCGGACACGTGGATACATTTAATTAGAAGAGATAGCTTGGATACGTAAACCGAATACAAATAAGTCACGTTAATATAGTTAAATTTAATATTATGGTACGGACATACGTATTAGAAATGATACGGACACGTGAACACAAGTGAATAGGAAAGATGGGTTGGACACATGAATAAAGTATTACTCAGACGCGTTGACATGATTGAGCTTGGTACTACGACACTCACACCTCATGAGATAAAATATAGATACTCCGACACAAGTTCGATATGTTGATTGAATGTTATTATAAAATTGTGTCTACTCTTGACTATATAATGAATATAATATATAAAATTCATCATTGCAAAAATTCTCATGATTATTTTAGATATTAGAAAGAAAGAAGAGAAATAGGCAGGTTTCTTATACTTTAAATTTGTTACTAATATATATGTATAACCCGGAGTTGATATTTAACTAATTTGGACCTATTTACATAAAATTCAGTATGGGTACTAACTTCTAGTTTTTGGAATAAATCCATACAATCATATATTGTCACTACCACATTCTGAAAACAGGGATATTTTCGACTTTTTATAATTATTAGTATTGTGGTAGATATATTAAATGATTTCATTATAGGTGTATTTAAATTAAATAATTTCGTGAGATGTGTAATTAAATATAGTATTATTTACAGTGTTCATTAATGTTTGAGCTGGTAGACTTAACCTAGAAGCCCACTAGACGAACACCTGACAGAATTATGGGGATTATGTATTTAATCGTTTTATTTAGAATTTAATTATTGGAGCTCGTAATTAATTACCGTAATTTATTTAATTGTTGCGCGCTGCCGTTGCTGAGCGCTACCCTAGCTTTTTGCCCTAGACAGCCCGCCTTCCATTCTGCCATTTTTTGTAACTCATAATTATGCTCTCTTGTGCTTCATTTTAGCCGCACAATAATTATCGCGGACGTTTATTTAAATTCTAAATAAATTTCAATTTTGTATCGTTGCGCGTTCCAATCGAAATTGGAGGCAATCTTGGCCTATTTTTTGTACGACCCAAATTAGGGTAATATTCTGTTCTGAGTCTTCTTCATTAATGATATTGATGACTCGACCTAATTTTGGCCCCACGTGCTCCTAATTAATTTTAGAACGCCAATTATATCTAATTTTAATTAATTAAATCCAGTGATCCACTCCTCTGCAATTTTCTAATTGTTGGGGGCTTAATTGCAAAATTTCAATAAGGTGTCACCATCCTATTGGTTTAGCCAAATGAAGAAAGCAACCCCCTCATTTTTTTCTCCATATCGAATCCTGGCCACCCATTCAAAATGGGTGCATCCTCACCCTTCAATTCCCACACACTCTCTCCCTATTTAATGTCCCATCATCCCCTCTTCCCAAGGAAACCCTAATCCACAAAAATCTAGGCTAGTCCACACCCAACCGTAGCCTCCTCCCTCATTCTAAATTTTTTTCCTTTTCTCTTCTTCTCCTTTCTTCTTCTTCTTCTTCTTCCTCTCCTTGTTTTGAATTTTACCAAGGGGGGAAATACACCACCACCACTGTTACCATCTCCCTCCGGCCTGCTGCAACTGCTATGGCCGAGCCCCATCCCCGCTGCCAGCCCGGCCAACCCCGGCCTGCAGTCCAGCTCCTCCTAGCTCCCCTCGACTCCGGTCGAACTCCCCACCAGATCTACAACTATGAGCCACCCTGCATCCCCTACACGAACCTCACCACACCCACCGTCCACCCGACCGAGCATCTTCCCCGGCGAGCCTCTTCCCGCTGTCAGTCCGACTCCGGCGGCCCCTACCCGTTCTCCACCACCAGGCCCTCCACTCATCCGAGACTCCTCCACCGAGCCTCTCCCCGACCCCGGCCACTGCTCCAGCAGTCCGGCCTCAGCTCCGGTCTCGACACCCGGCCTCCCTCCAGCTCCCTCTCCTGCAACCCGAGCGTCCCCGAGCGTCCACCACCCTCCTCCGATGGCCCACTGTGCAACCGCCACCTTCGACTCCGACCCGCGTCGAGCACCCTCCACACCGGAGTCGACCAACTCCGGCCTGTAACTCTGCCTACACCCCATGTTCCTCCTTCCCGAGCTCCCGTTTCCCCGTCGACCACCCCATTCCCCACTTCTCTGGCCCGACCCAGCCGAACTCCGACCCCGACCTCCTACTCTCCTTTCCCGGCGAGTCCTGCATCCGATCGACACCTCTGCTCCTCCTCCCTCCCGTTTCTCCTCCGATCACCCCCATGGGAATCACCTCCACCTATCACCACTACATACTACCACCACCATGATCATCATAAAACACCACCAGGCGAGCCACCCCGCAGTCCGGTGCGGCCATCCCCCGCCGGCCAGCTCCCCTCCGGCACGACCACACAGCCTCCGACGGCTGTGCACCACCACCACCTCTGTAAGCCTTTCCCTCTCCCTTCCCTCTTCCCTTATTTAGCGTATACGTATATGTGTGTATTAGGTGTATATGTATACGTATATGTGTGTGTAGGTGTATATATATATATATATATATATATATATATATATATATGTGTGTGTGTGTGTGTGTGTGTGTGTGTGTGTATATACGTATATGTGTGCGTATACGTGTATATGTGTATGTGTGTGTACGTAAGTACGTATGTATACATATGTATATGTTTGGTGATACGTATTCATATACGTGTATATATATATATCGTATATTCTCTAATTGGGTATATACTTGTATTCAATATATTAGTATTAATATATATATTAATACGTATATTTTTGGTATATATATATATACCTATATAAATATATATGTATGTATTTTTGGTATAAATATACATATATTTATTTGGTATAATTTCATATAGTATATACGTATTAAATATATTTTTGGTATATGTATAAATATATATATAAATGTAAGTATTTTGGTATAAATATATATATATATATATGGTACGTATATTTTTTAACATATGTATATATATATAATATATATATGTACCTATACATATTTTGTACGTAATATTGGTATTACCCTATATATGTATTATATTTAATTATTGATAATTGGTGTATATATATATAGTGTAGGCGACCCGAGTGTAAATACGGATACCCTATAACTACACATGGCCTATGACCCTGTGAACTGTTAGCAGTCTGCCACACGTACACTGACGTACTGGCAAGCCCCGTACCGTTTTGATCATCTGTCTTGCCCAGCAATCGCAGACGCGACGTCTGTGCAACTTGACGCACACTGACCCTAGATTGACCAGTGCCATACCTGGCATAGCCCTGAGTTATGTATTTGTGTTGTGTTAGTGTAGCACCTGATGCAAATATTGTATGGTTTATTACATGTCTATGGGACTGTCGGATCCTCCAGACGATACTCTGGGACAGGACATTGGTTTTACCAGCTAAGGACCCAAGGCGAGTACATTCTCTGATTAGCTTCTTATTTATGATATCTCCTATGTTCATTGTATCTAGTGTAAATATCCATATTCTTGACACGATGGTTACACGGATTGGTGTATACGGATCTCGTCATGAGATGTTATTCCTTATTCATGGTGTAGCTTGTACAAGTCTTGTTTCATTGATATTTTGTACATGCACAGACACAGATTCCTGGGGAGATTTGCTACCTCCCTAGGGAATCCCGTGCCATAGCTTACCATGGTTGGGTATACTATACCAGTCGGGGGTGGGGAGTATTTTAGTATAGATATGTGATCATATCCAACTCTACATGCATCATAGCTCACCCCAATCTAGGTATAATCATATGTAACCAGCCTGATCAAGTTCCCAAGTCGATCACATGTTAAAGCTAATACTCACACACTTAGTCATAGTATTCTTGCTCATTGACATATTATTTCTTTTCCTGTATTTACTTACAGTATTTTCAGTATATCCTTTATTGTACATTTCCCGTACATATACATGCATCTTGTATATTTTCATCTATATAATGCTACATAGTTTATATCATTGATATAGAACTGCTATTTTGAAATATACTTTGCTCCTTCCTGACTGGAAAAACATTTTCCAGACTATGCCTAGAGGACTGGTATCCGACACTGGTGGACCACAGGGTGAGTAGCTGAGACTTGGCTTGGTAGTTCAGTCGTGATTCCAGGAGGTTTAGCCGGAATCACTAGTTCTAGTTAGTTCCTTTTGCATATTATTTTGGTACCGGATTTGTCTCCGGCATACTTTGTTGAGACTGGGATTTATTATTTGAGTTAGACTATTTCTATTTTAGACTGATGTCGCATTTTGTTTCTTTGAGATCTTATCGTGCTGTAGTTGTGATTGAGTATATTGTTTATTTTATATTGTGGTATCCGTGTCTCCTCAGGGAGTCGGATGCTCGTGTGAGATTGTATAGATAGCATCAAGACCTAGACAGCGTTCTACCGCCGATGCTGCGGCGTAGGCTGGACGTACCCACGCTCTCGTACCCCTATATCGGGTGCGGGTCGTGACACGTTTTTAGTGGTGGCCCATGCAGGTCAGACTTCGCAAGTTGTGCGATGTCGTGGTAGTGCGACGTATTAGTTGTACTTCTGCGTGCCTGCTATAGAATATAGGACATAGGATACTAGGATGAGAGAGGATACTCAATCACAAAATTCTTGAGAGATTCCTGGGACGACCCCTAGAGAATCTTATTATAATTTCCAATTTAAATCCTTCGCCTTGTTTCCGTCCGTCCTCACTCGTTGATATTGAGTTTGATTCTTGTTGACCAGTTGTTAAATTTAATTCTTGGTATCGTTGTTGAGTTCATTTCTCATCGAGATAAATTTTACGGACTAAACTTTACGATATCATCTGATGACATATATTGATGAGAACAGTGAGAAAGGTGAAACGTCTACTTTGGTTATGGAACCTAGAGTTTATCGCAGCCGTACCGGTTAGCATGGCGAAGATTCTAGATGATATGACTATAGGGTTGCGTACTTTAGTTACGGAACCTGTCGTTTATTGCACCTATGCTTACTGGCGTGGCGAGGATTCTAAGCGTCATGCAGACATGTATGATTATCAGGTTGTATCTTAAATTGGTTCTTAAAGTATCATCTCAATACTTATCTATTTCTGTTAATACAAGACTTTATTCCATCATTCTTTTGTTGCTAGTAGTAGAAGCACCTTCAGTCCTCAACCCAGTTCCTTTTGAGCTTCTATTCTTTGAGGATTCCTTGTTAAGTATGATAATTAATGACTTATAATTATGTCTGTATTGACTGAGTATTGCTTGTGAGTTTGTAAGTATTTCCTAGTTGGACATATGAGCAGTAGGCCTTAACCTAGAGTTAACCCATAGCATAGTACCTTGTAACAATAGTTCTATGATAGGTATCATTATAGTACTGAGAGTAAAGGAGAGTATAGAGTATCAGTGATAGTTCCAAGAGTTAGTATCAGAGCCAACATACCCGTCCTGGATAATCATGATTTTGTAATTGGATGATCTATGTAAACAATTAAGTATCCAGAAATTGTGTTAAGGATTAATGGAGCATGATGTTCAATTTGATGATTAATATCGGGTGTATTAAAAGTAAAGAAATATATGCATAAAGAGTTATAATGAGGTGTCATGAGTAGAGAAATATCGGAATTGGTAATGAAAGTGGTGAAGCGTATCACAAATTAGTTTAAACAGGCTGTAAAAGATTAAAGGAAAATACATATACATCAATCGAGATGAGAACCATATACTTGCCCATGAGAGTAAAAAAATATGAGTGTTATAGAAGGTACAGATAATCATGAGTTCTAATAAGTTTGATGAGATGATCCAATAATTAATGAAGCTAGTGATATCATACCAAGGGTACTAATAATTCTATATCGAGGATTAGTCGAGAATGATGATAATAACAGTAAGCACTTTGCGTGATGATAATTAAATGATATACCAGTTGATATAGATTGGAAAATCATGGAAAAAATACATGTGATGATAACTTTGATCATTTGGAGGTAATAGTGCAAGTGATTCGGGCAGTACAATTTTAGTACACAGTTGTAGACAATAGATGTATTGAGTGCACCTCGAGTATTAGAGATTGTGAGTATTTATATGTATGCTTGCAGATTTAAATAGAAAAGTAGAAATGAAATTTTATTTTTAAGGATTTTGAGAAGTTGAGATTCTATGTTAAATGTTTGAGGAATCAAAAAAAATAATTTGGTCAAGGCTATAAAGATTTTAGAAGTGATTAAAATTTTATTTCAATATTGAGTATCTGACTTTTGAGGAAATATATGCATTTTATTTTAAAATTGATCGAGAAATTAAACCTTGACGATTATTTTGAGGATTAATTTTATGGTGGATGAAAAATATATATGTATATTAATATATGAGTAGATGATATACATGTGTAAGGATCTGTTAACTTGAGCATGATTGAGATGGCACCGCAGACTGACTTGAGTGTCCCTCTAGAGTTGTATTGGAGAGAGCAGTACTTAGTATGGTGTGTTACACTTGGTGTGCACTTGAGTGATAAGAACAACTAGTATGAATAGATGTAGTAGGAACGAGAACTAGCAGTGAGTTTACTTGTAGTAGAGTGTGGTACCTAAAGAGATAGAGGTATCAAAGTTTACATGCATCATTTGACCTATAATTGTGTTAGAGGTTCTTGGTATCAGATTTTGGTATTAATAGACAGGTGTGTGCAATATGGATGTATTCATGGATCTTGTGGATTAATGATTAGTTGATATGGGTACCAGTGTACAAGAATAGGAATTAGTTAGTGAATGTGCCAGAGTTAAGTGTATGTTAGAGATAGAAGATACTGCAAGTAATATGTTAGCAGGTTCTTTCTTTTCTTTCCTAATGTTCCTTTTTCCGTCTTTTGATTGATTGATTTCCCTAGTACTGTAGTTCGTATGCATGATTTTCTTGTTAGAATAAAGTTGGTAGTACACCCTGACAGAGACTGCAATACCATGACAAAAGACACATGATCGTACATATTTTCTTAGATTGCATGGCTGTAGGTAAAATTTTCTTAGACCATGATTATTAGGGTTTGACCATAGTAGATTTACGAAGAGGTTATGACTTGACAAGAGAAACGAGATGCTAAAAATTTTGGAAGATAAGCACAAAGAGTTAAGGATTTAATATGGCAGAGTTGATAAATCATCGATTTTATCAAGATTGAGATGTGATTAAATTATCATTAAAATTCGAGGATAATCATTAATTTAAATGAGAGGTAAAAAAAAATTTAATATGGTAGGATTGATGTTTATTGATTTTGATATATCTATCATTAAAAACTTGAGGAAATTTAGGAGATTGTCATTATATTTATTTGACCGCACGTTATGAATTTTTAAAAAATTTATATTGTGGACGTTGCATTTGAAGGATCCATAAGTGTCACATTGTTGAGTATTTTGAGGAAAAAGGGAACCGAAGAATAAGATCATCGATGGATTAGTGTTTGGATTCAGACTTTTTGGGACGAGATTCAATTTTTATATGTGCATTGATTGAAATTAAAATTGAGGAATAGATATCAATTTTGAGTATTTAATTAACTTAAAAATTCGAAGAAAATTGTGAGGAAAATGGAGACTGATTTTATTTCGAGGATTTTTTAGGAATAGAATAATTTCAGAAATTTTTGAAAATTGTGAAATGACAAGGTGGATTATTTCAGGATTTTATGGGTTGGTGAATTTAACCGTTGATGGAAAATAATATAATGAATAAACACTACTATGAGGATTTTAAATTTCGAGGACGAAATTCTTTTAAGGAGGGTAGACTTGTCACTACCACATTCTAAAAACAGGGGTATTTTTGACTTTTTATAATTACTAGTATTGTGGTAGATATATTAAATAATTTCATTATAGGTGTATTTAAATTAAATAATTTCGTGAGATGTGTAATTAAATATAGTATTATTTACAGTGTTCATTAATGTTTGAGCTGGTAGACTTAACCTAGAAGCCTACTAGACGAACACCTGACAGAATTATGGGGATTATGTATTTAATCATTTTATTTAGAATTTAATTATTGGAGGCCGTAATTAATTACCATAATTTATTTAATTATTGCGCGCTGTCGTTGCTTCGATATTTGGAGCGCTACCCTAGCTTTTGTCTTTCAACAAATTTCACAACATTGTCCTAGACATGCCCGCCTTCCATTCTGCCATTTTTGTAACTCATAATTATGCTCTATTGTGCTTCATTTTAGCCATACAATAATCGTCGCGGACGTTTATTTAAATTCTAAATAAATTTTAATTTTGTATCGTTGTGCGTTCCAATCGAAATTGGAGGCAATCTTGGCCTATTTTTCGTGCAACCCAAATTAGGGTAATATTCTGTTTTGAGTCTTCTTCATTAATGATATTGATGACCCGACCTAATTTTGGCCCCGCGTGCTCCTAATTAATTTTAGAACGCCAATCGTATCTAATTTTAATTAATTAAATCCAGTGACCCACTCCTGTGCAATTTTCTAATTGTTGGGGGCTTAATTGTAAAATTTTAATGAGGTGTCACCATCCTATTGGTTTAGCCAAATGAAGAAACAACCCCCTCATTTTTTTCTCCATATCGAATCCTGGTCACCCATTCAAAATGGGTGCATCCTCACCCTTCAATTTCCACACACTCTCTCCCTATTTAATGTCCCATCATCCCCTCTTCCCAAGGAAACCCTAATCCCCAAAAACCTAGGCTAGCCCACACCCAACAGTAGCCTCCTCCCTCATTCTAATTTTTTTTTCCTTTTCTCTTCTTCTCCTTTCTTCTTCTTCTTCTTCTTCTTCTTCTTCTTCCTTTTTCTTCCTCTCCTTGTTTTGAATTTTACTAAGGGGGGAAATACACCACCACCACTGTTACCATCTCGCTCCGGCCTGCTACAACTGCTCCGGCCGAGCCCCATCCCCGCTGCCAGCCAGGCCAGCCCCGGCCTGCAGTCCAGCTCCTCCTAGCTCCCCTCGACTCCGGTCGAACTCCCCACCAGCTCCACAACTCTGAGCCACCCTGCATCCCCTGCACGAACCTCACCACACCCACCGTCCACCCGACCGAGCCTCTTCCCCGGCGAGCCTCTTCCCGCTGTCAGTCCGACTCCGGCGGCCCCTACCCGTTCTCCACCACCAGGCCCTCCACTCATCCGAGACTCCTCTACCGAGCCTCTCCCCGACCCCGGCCACTGCTCCAGCAGTCCGGCCTCAGCTCCGGTCACGACACCCGGCCTCCCTCCAGCTCCCTCTCCTGCAACCCGAGCGTCCCCGAGCGTCCACCACCCTCCTCCGGCGGCCCACTGTGCAACCGCCATCTTCGACTCCGACCCGCGTCGAGCACCCTCCACACCGGAGTCGACCAACTCCGGCCTGTAACTCCGCCTACACCCGATGTTCCTCCTTTCCGAGCTCCCGTTTCCCCGTCGACCACCCCATTCCCCGCTGCTCTGGCCCGGCCCAACCGAACTCCGACCCCGACCTCCTACTCTCCTTCCCCGGTGAGTCCCGCATCCGGTCGATACCTCAGCTCCTCCTCCCTCCCGTTTCTCCTTCGATCACCACCATGGGAATCACCTCCACCTATCACCACCACATACTACCACCACCATCATCATCATAAACCACCACCAGGCGAGCCACCCCGCAATCCGGTGCGGCCATCCCCCGCCGGCCAACTCCCCTCCGGCACGACCACAGAGCCTCCGACGGCTGTGCACCACCACCACCTCTGTAAGCCTTTCCCTCTCCCTTCCCTCTTCCCTCCTTTAGCGTATACGTATATGTGTGTATTAGGTGTATATGTATACGTATATGTGTGTGTAGGTGTATGTTTATATATATATATATATATATATATATATATATATATATATATATATATATATGTGTGTGTGTGTGTGTGTGTGTGTGTGTGTGTGTGTGTGTGTGTGTGTGTGTGTGTGTGTATACGTATATGTGTGCGTATACGTGTATATGTGTATGTGTGTGTACGTAAGTACGTATGTATACATATGTGTATGTTTGGTGATACGTATTCATATACGTGTATATATATATATATATATATATATATATATATATATATATATATATATATATATATATATATATATATATATATATATATATATATATATATATATATATATATATATATATATATATATATATATATCGTATATTCTCTAATTGGTATATACTTGTATTCAATATATTAGTACTAATATATGTATATTAATACGTATATTTTTGGTATATATATATATATATATATATATATATATATATATATATATATATATATATATATATATATACCTATATATATATATGTATGTATTTTTGGTATAAATATACATATATTTATTTGGTATAATTTCATATAATATATACGTATTAAATGTATTTTTGGTATATGTATAAATATATATATAAATGTAAGTATTTTGGTATAAATATATATATATGGTACGTATATTTTTTTAACATATGTATATATATATAATATATATGTTCTTATACATATTTTGTACGTAATGTTGGTATAACCCTATATATGTATTATATTTAATTATTGATAATTGGTATATATATATATAGTGTAGGCGACCCGAGTGTAAATACGGATATCCCATAACTACACATGGCCTATGACCCTGTGAACTGTTAGCAGTCTGCCACACGTACACTAACGTACTGGCAAACCCCGTACCGTTTTGATCGTCTGTCTTGCCCAACAATCGCAGATGCGACGCCCATGCAACTTGACGCACACTGACCCTAGATTGACCAGTGCCATACCTGGCATAGCCCTGAGTTATGTATTTGTGTTGTGTTATTGTAGCACCTGATGCAAATATTGTATGGTTTATTACATGTCTATAGGACTGTCGGATCCTCCAGATGATACTCTGGGACAGGACATTGGTTTTATCAGCTAAGGACCCAAGGCGAATACATTCTTTGATTAGCTTCTTATTTATGATATCCCCTATGTTCATTGTATCTAGTGTAAATATCCATATTCTTGACACGATGGTTACACGAATTGGTGTATACGGATCTCGTCATGAAATGTTATTCCTTATTTATGGTGTAGCTTGTACAAGTCTTGTTTCATTGATATCTTATACATGTACAGACACAGATTCCCGGAGAGATTTGCTACCTCCCTAGAGAATCCCGTGCCATAGCATACCATGGTTGGATCTACTATACCAGTCGGGGGTGGGGAGTATTTTAGTGTAGATATGTGATCATACCCAACTCTACATGCATCATAGCTCACCCCACATCTCACGTCGGGTACGGCCTGACCATTACATGCTTCATAGCTGTTACATGTGATTAGACTGACCTCTACATGCATCATAGCTAACCAACGGTTAGCCTGACCTTACATGAATCATAGCTAATCATATGTAACCAGCCTGATCAAGTTCCCAAGCCGATCACATGTTAAAGCTAATACTCACAAACTTAGTCATAGTATTCTTGCTCATTGACATATTGTTTCTTTTCCTGTATTTACTTACAGTATTTCCAGTATATCCTTTATTGTACATTTTCCGTACATATACATACATCTTGTATATTTCCATCTATATACTGCTACATAGTTTATATCATTGATATATAACTGCTATTTAAAAATGTACTTTGTTCCTTCCTGACTGGAAAAATATTTTCCAGACTGTGCCTAGAGGACTGGTATCCGACACTAGTGGACCACAGGGTGAGTAGCTGAGACTTGGCTTGGTAGTTCAGTCGTGATTTCGGAAGGTTTAGCCGGAATTACTAGTTCTAGTTAGTTCCTTTAGCATATTATTTTGGTACCGGATTTGTCTCCGGCATACTTTGTTGAGACTGAGATTTATTATTTGAGTTAGACTATTTCTATTTTAGACTGATGTCGTATTTTGTTTCTTTGAGATCTTATCGTGCTGTAGTTGTGATTGAGTATATTGTTTATTTTATATTGTGGTATCCGTGTCTCCTCAGGGAGTCGGATGCTCGTGTGAGATTGTATAGATAGCATCAAGACCTAGACAGCGTTCTACCACCGATGCTACGGCGTAGGCTGGACGTACCCACGCTCTCGTACCCCTATATCGGGTACGGGTCGTGACATATATTTAGTTGTTGAGTTAATTGAAGTTGCTAGAAACTATAGGAGCATTCAAAATATAAAATTTAGACTAATTATAGCTTTATATGATTACTAGTGTTTATCTTTAACTAGAACTGCATTAGTACTTAAACTTTGATTAATCAATATTATATAAATATATAGATTGTTTAATTGTTGTATGATTGGTCTTCTTTACTTATGATTACTAATGATAATTATTAGTTTTGTTAACTAGAAGTGTTTATAAAATTATATGATTACTGACTCGTATTGAGTTTCTGCATTCGTGTAGCTAATGGTGATTAGTGCAAGTTGCTAAATAGCTAATTATTAAGGAAATATATTGCTTGGTAAGAAAAGTTTTAATTGATACTTGAATTTCAATATATATATATATATATATATATATATATATATATATATATATATATATATATATATATATTCAACTGCGTGTATTCTGGTGTTGAGTTGTTCCACCGAAGGGGTCGGTGTACCCAGAGAATTCTACGGAGGGTTGCTCCAGGTCTTTATTTAAATTGTGAAAATTTTGGACTCAGAAATACAAAGGAGGCTCTACCGAAAATTTTAAGAATTTTCAGAGATAGCCATTTTCGATATCCGAAAATTGGTTAAAAATATTTATCCTATTTTAGGAATTTTGAGTCAGTTTTCTTAGATACATACTTGTAATTTTATTTAAATTATAGGGCTCAAGTTTCTTTAGAACTTAAGATACGTAGGACACAGACACAAAGACACACAAGAGAAATGCAATTAAGAATACCATATGTTTCTGCTGGAAGAATATTAATTATTAAATTAAATAATATCCCGTATTCTGTCATGCTCTCATTTAAAAATGAGAATGGCATATTGAGATTTTAATATCACATGTTTCTATCATGTTTTAATTGAAAAGAAAGAGATAATGGAGAATTTAAATCCTGTGTTTATGTCCTGATTCAATCAAGAAAAGTAAAGTACTAAAATCTTGACATCTAGAGTTCATGATCTGCTCATTGGAAAGAAATCAAATACTCTCATTCTTTGTGGTATTTAAATACACGAATCGAGATTTTAGATTCAAGCATGTGTCCAGCAGAAACTTAATGCAAGATAATAGAGTAAGATTGTTTGTAGCTTTAGGTTAGTGCATTGGACGGGAGATAACAACTGGATCACACCCAAAATCTCTTCAATATAATAAACCAACAACAAAAAATTGATCAGTAGAGTTTTCTGTATCGTAAGGCCATACAATGTTGGGGGTGAGGCGTAGCTCACCAAGAGAGATTTCGAATTCCAAAAATTCTTGTATTAAAATAAGAATTTAAGAGTTTAAAAGTTTAAAAGTTACAATTTTTACTCCATATGCGGGAGGGGCCGGATTCTAAGCGCCGTGCCACCGAGACACAAGATGATCCATGGTCACGAAATTATTGCTGAAAAAATAGGATGTATGTGATCCAGACGTGTTCTCTAAATTGCATCATCATCATTTAGAAAACTTGTCTGTGTTTGTGATTGCGATTGATTGTTGTTTCTTAGCTAGGTTGTACTGCTTGCTATCCAGCTGGTACATAAGTTGTTCCGGTGTCCTGATTCATTCCCTTGTCCTTGTTTGGTGTAGGGTGGACTACTGTACTGATGACAGGTTACAAAATTCAGTTGACGATACAGATATTGATAGATGTTAGATGTTATATGGTAAACTGCTATTTCGTTGATGCATTATGCTTAGTAATTATGATTATGACTGTGATTGTGATTATAATTTTAATAATTATGAGTATGACTTATTATGACATAAGTATAAGGTGAACACCGAAGAAATTCACTAGAATAGAATCTAGTCAGGATCATAATTTAAGTTAACACAATAATTCTTATGAATTATTCAGTTCCTTTATTTTAGAATTCTGATAATACTATTTCTTCTCAGATTCTCGATTTATTTTATTTTACTTCTGTCTTTGATTGAGGGATTTCATGTCGTTTGACGACCTAGTATTGTTCACTAGTTTTTATAGCAATAACAAAGAAAGCTGCAATCAAATATTGAAGAATAGTTAGAGAGCAAGAACGTGATGCTACTATTTCAGGAAATCTACTAAAACCAGATTTTTCTCATTATTTATTCAAGGTATAATTATAATATTATATATTGGGTAAATGGTTGTAATCGAATAGAATAGCAAATTTTCTATTTACAGTTTAGAATATCATGTAATCAACTTGTTATTTAATATATTATGCACCATTTGACCTGTTATAATCCTATCCTAAAACCTTACGGGCGACAATCGCAAATACGGGTACATGTGTATTCGTATGGTGCATAGCCTAGGGATGATGTTACGTACCCGGCTCACCATATTCTAGAAAGTGGGAGGTAACTAGGTTCTATAAAGTTTTTATCAACTTGTTGTATATACTTTGCATGCTACACTAGGAAACCCAATACTAACCTAGTTTTTACCCGTAGTGAACACCAACTTATAATTCTTATTATATTATTGAAATAACTTTAAAATAAATTATTTTATTCTGATTTAGACTTAATTTTACATATTTTTCCAGATTATAAATTATTTGTTTTAGAATTAAAAATTTTAGAAATTCATAAGGGTAATAGTGTTGAGCATGTGTAAACACTAGATTGGTGTAACTAGTTTGTATTTTTATCATTTGAAGTTTTAATTTCCATGTTAGGAAAGTAATTATATATTATATTTTGGTTAATTTTAGAATTTTAATTTAAGTTTTTTGGGAGTTTTATGCATAAGAATTCATGAAGAGATTTTATTGGAATGATGTGCTAAGAACTAATCTATACTAACTAGTTTAATTTTATTATTTTGTAATACATAAAATAGTATGTTAAATAGAGAAAAATGAAAATTTTTACATTAGATACCAGAACTTATAATTATGTATTTGGAGTTGGAACATTTGTTTATTTTGGAAATAATTTGGTTTATAAATGTATAGCTACTAGTACTAAAAAACTAGTATATTTTGCATAAGCATAAATATTTATTTTTATATGTTAATTAAGTAAAAATATTATTTTAAAATATATTTTCAGAATATATAAATTATATTTTTATTTATGTATGTTAATCAAGGATAAGAAATTATTCATAAAAAGGTCTAGACTTTAACTAGTTTTTGTTGGTGATTACTTGTGATGTAGAATACATGATTTCAAGAGAGAGTATACTATTTTGTTAATAATATAGTAAATATTCCAAAATTATTAGATTATAATTTATAAATATATTTATGGTAGATTAATGGTGTAGCTTAGTACCAACTTGAACCTAAAACTAGACTAGTTGCCATGCGATCTAATTTTGACCATAGATGACTATGAAATAGTTGTGTAACATACCTTAGTATGATAGCTGATCGGTAGATATCTTATGTTCATAGGAGTATGTGATGATACGATTAGGATTGATGAAGCATGATCTTTGTTCACTCATCAGAAAGATTCAAGCAAGTGTATCTTGCCTTGGTCTCAGTAAATTGTGCTTAATTTTAATTACAGTTTATAGTTTATATTTTAATACATATACTTTATTATGACCCTAGGAACATGGCGATACTTAGCATCCAAGTTATATTCGGGTGCCTACTTTCATAGCATAGCCTGCGAGCTTAATTGCTCCGGTTGTGCTAAGGGAACTAGTGGAACCGGTTGGCCTAGTATGACTGGCGGGGCTGACTGATGATGAAAGGTTGTTGTCTCTTGATTATGAATTGACAAAAAAATCTGGTTCTGGCCTACTACTGGAACTGCTGGAGCGATGGAACCCTCAGAAGGTGGAGCAGGTGGAGTGTACCTGAAGGATAAGGACACACGGATATCAACAAGGGACGAGAATGGAACAATTATATCAAGAAAGCTTAAAGTTCAAGGAGAGCGAGAAGTACAGGTTATAAGTGGAGTTCAATCGAAGATAATAGAGGATTGAGATTCTAACAAGAAGATTCATCCCATAAGTCTGAAAAACAGGCCCGCATGGGCCACCAATAAAATCTTGTCACGCCCCGCTCCCAGAATACTGGATAATTACGGAGACAGACATGGCCAACCGTACCTTGCAGAATACCGAAGTAAGCCCTAATGTGTTAGGGTTGTCTAGAAGGCAGATGGGTGAACTCTAGCATGCTATAACGTCAGTCCTAAGGCCGACAGATCATATTATCTCAATTCGACAACACAAGTACACGAGTATATCATACATGAAAGTAAAGAGGCATCCCAAATTATATATCACATATGATCATGAAGCTAGTGAATAAAAATGCTGCACTAGCAGAGTTTAAATATACATGATCAATATACCAGCCATGGTCTAATATATACATCATGTTGACTGTAGTCAGAGAAGTGATCTCAAAATAAGGGGCTAACACTGCCTCTTTGTCACGTTCCAGTCCCAAAATACGTAGGA
This sequence comes from Iris macrosiphon, assembly GCA_036927795.1. Lineage (NCBI taxonomy): Eukaryota > Viridiplantae > Streptophyta > Magnoliopsida > Asparagales > Iridaceae > Iris > Iris macrosiphon. The sequence continues at coordinate 182,603,929 of JAYESA010000010.1, read as the reverse complement.
CTAGGAATACGTAACATGCTAGCTACGCATTCGACCAGACTCTGATCTGGCTCGAATACGTATAAGCTATATACTAAGGGTAAATATATAAGAATACTGAAAATATCTATGTCACAGTCCACATAAAGAACAAAATATCAAGAATGAGCTACATGTGCTAAAGTCGGCCGCCCAGTAACACATAAGCTCGAATAAACTTGAGAAAGAAATATGAGTCTATAAAAACTAGGCTACATCAACAGATGAATAAACAATATAAATTGTAACCCCCTGATTTTTCAGAAATTTTTAATTTGAATTTTTTATAATTTTCTGTAATTTTCTAAGATTTTCAAGAATTTATTTTAGATTCAAACTTAAATAAAAATATCCCAAAATTTTATTTTAGGTTATAAATAGTCAAATATATTTTCTAGAATTTTTTGGAAATTTTTTGAATATTTTTAGTATTTATTGGAGTTATTTAGACTAATAACTAATTTTTAGGAATTCTAGAATTTATTGTGAGAGCCCAGGAATATAGAATGAACCCACGTTATTTTATAAGGTTTATAATATTATTATATATTTTTTGGAATTATTTCAGAATTTTTGGAATAATTTTAGTATTTATTTTTAGTTTTATGGCAAAACTAATTTTTAGAGCTTCTCCTAATTATAGTAGGAAATCTATGAATATATAATTATCCCAAATATTTTTCTAAGGTTTTTAGGTTCAAAATATACTATTTTTTTCAGATTTTTATGATTATTTTTAATGTTTATTTTGAGTTATTTAGATTTAAAACGACTTAAATAATGTTTTGATAAAGGCAAATCAAAAAAACAAATAATATAACCAAAACCATCCAATCAAATCATGACACGTGTCACCCTATCAACTTTTATTCAGCCTCTCAACATCCCTATATATATATATATATATATTATTATAACCCTAATTATCCCATTATTTTTTAGAGAGAGAGATTTTGGAGAATTGCTATCTAGGGTTCCTTCATATTCCAAAAGCCATTGCGCATAGCTCCGGACTCCAAACGAGGCCTAGTTTCTTGCGTTAGAACGATATTGAGGTTAGCTTTCTGATTATATAATTTTTTTTACAAAATTATGAGTATTAAATTCTGGAAAATTCGTAGAGCACAGCATGTTCGAAAATAGACGTATTTTAATGTTTTTGCGATTTCAGGAGAACCAGGAATCAGAATCATGAACCGTTTAAAGTTTCGGAAAGCTAATGTTGAGATCATTGACATATGTTTTTTCCAGAATTTAGTTCAATGTATTTTCATACTGTTAATTCTGTAGAACTTCTAGGTTAGAATTTAACCATCGGTGCACAATACAAAATTTGTATGTGCCATAATTCCCAAACGAATTTGAATTCGGATGACCCATAAATTTCATTATGTTTTTGATGCTAAAATCTACAGGAAATCATGCATGAAAGTCGAGTTTGTGTCGGTTGACTTTTTGGTCAACAAATCGCCTCGATTTGCGTGCCATGAGTCTCGAGTTGATAAAATTCAGTTTCTTTGGACAAAATTTAGGAATTAACATAAAAATCAGAATAATAAGATTAAAATAGAATTTTAGAGTAATTATTCTAGAATTAAATAAATTAAAATAAATTATCTTTTGACGTGATAAATTTGTAATACATAGGCTATTTGGACTGTGACTTGGACTCTGATTCATACCAACAACAGGACCCCAGGCAAGTGTACCTTGCCAAACTCTACAGTATTGTTACATATTTTCCTTGCTTCATTTATATTGCTGTGCATGCTTAACCTAGGACCGTGTGACGTACCTAGCGTCCGATTATTAGTCGGGTGCCAACACCGTACGCGGTGTTGGGTACGGTCATCTAGAGATGGACATTCGTGACACTTTATATTCTCGTACTTGTCTTACCAAGTACACTTTGACCCATGACACTTGACACTACTCATGAGACAGGATCTTCCCGAGGTATTCGTGGTGATTCTGTATAGGATACAGGACTTGACAGAGATACTATATTCATAGATATATTATGACTTGTTGCATTAGCTATGATCCCGCTTGACATGGACATGAGACGTTATGGTCATGATATGCGTGGTTACATTGGGTGGGAAGAGACACACAGGCTACAGGCTGTTTTATATATATATCTTCTATTATTGAGAGGTCGTAGACTCTCGGAGTAGAGCTAGACCCACTACCGGTTATTACCGCTACCGGCTCCCCGACACAGAGCTTGTAGTAGCTCAGCCTGAGTACTCGTGATGCTCTCACTTACATTTTTACTTAGATGGTTACTTACTTGCCCTATTTATTCCATTTATTTTCTGTACTGAATTTATTTTGGCATGAGCTTTCTTGTACCTTGCTATGTCCCCTGAGGACCTGGATCCGGATTATGTCCCCAGGATTTGAGGACGAGATCTATCCCGAGGTATACGGGACCGGAGCAGGAGCTGATCCAGGAGCTGTACCGCCATCCGAGGACGAGGTGTTAGCCGAAGACTTCTCCTGAGCATCCATGTTCCCTGCTCAGTATTTATTATTTATTTCAGTCATTTACTTTCTGGTCTGTTGAACCATTGTATTAAATATTTATCGGGTTGTTCTCCGAATCACTTTGTTGAGACTAGCTGATGATTTACATTCCTTATTTATTCTGTGGATCATATTTTATATCTTGTGTGGATGAGATTAGTTGTGCCATGTTGTCGTAGACTTGTTTTACAGTTTAAGTATGCCCTGATGGATCCATTAAATTGGGTTTGCCCATCGGTGCGTACTGCTGGCCATTGCCACGTGTTTAGTCCCTCGACATTTTGGGACTGGGGCGTGACATGGTTTTTGTGGTGGCCCATGCAGATCTACGACTAAAATTATTCGATTTCAACTTAGGGACCGAGCAAGCCTGCACCTAGGATTAGAGTATAGGATCTCATCCACAACTGACTATGACTCATCCTCTTTCCAATCTATTCCGTTGAATAACTGCATCCTGCTTGATTCATGTGCCTTCTCATTAGTTCCTTGAGTGTAGCCTTCTCCTAGAATATAGAAGTCCCTGTTGATAGAATGATAAGTAGAGTAACATTCCTATTAAGAGTACAGCTAGGATATTGACACACCCCTAAGTAGAACGCTTAATGAACCCTAGCGTCCCACACCTATAGAATAATTTGCCATTAATCCTTGTTATAGTCATGAATGACCTAAGAGTAGTATAGGCACTGCTAAGAGCTAGTTAAATATTTGACCCTAGTGTTGACCCCAGTCTTGAGGACCCAATAGAAATCCGAGATCGAACGTTAGAACTGAACCTAATGTGCATAGTGAGATAGTGTTAGGATATAGGTTCGTGTCGTGATATTACCAGACGGTACCTCAGGAAGCCCAGAGCAACGAGTATGACATTCCCCATGAGATCATACCTCAAACACGGAGAATTGCTCGGCACCTTCCCCTTAGGAAACTATGATATTATCTAAAGCCCCTATTCTAATTTTATATATTGCTCATCTGCGACCATAGCGCTCGTTAGAGTGCGACGACTGATTACATTCTTCTCTTCATCTTTCAACTCGTGCTATCTGACCCTTCTGATTATAGACTAAGTGATTTTATTCTATGCTAGGATATATATATATATATATATATATATATATATATATATATATATATATATATATATATATATATAACTTGCTAGGATTTTGGTTGTTGCTCTTGAATTTTTTGAATTTTGTGTTTGGTAGTTAGAGTTCGATAAGTTTGAGTTAATCTTATAGATTGTGACCCGATGATTATCCCTTAGTGTTAAATCACGTAATTTGTACCCCCGCCTCGACACGAGTTATATTCCTTTTCCCTTGAGACTAGTAACCTTTTCATTTTTGCTATTGACACATGTTCTATGAGCGCTATGATTAAGACTTAAGACGACCATTACTTACATGATACCATAGGAGACCCCAATAAGAGTTTCTATTTTATTTACATATACAAGGTTATTATGTAGGATCCTCTTAAGACGGTCACAGTATTAGTGTAATTTTTATAAGTTGGGTAGTATGCCTCATAACCTAGTACCACATAGTCTACTCGACTCATCGAGACCGTGTAATTGAATGGCATTAAGTGTATGCTAGCATAAGACGACAGTGTTTATTCAGACGAAAGAATTTAGAGGTCCTTGCCCCCATTTGGTCGACTAGCGACATAGACAAGGAGTTGTATGATAACTGTAGAGATTGTAGAGTCTTTTATAATTGTTGCTTATTTTGTTTTGTTTTGTGAACTTAAATAATTTGTACCTCCTTTCATCATCATCTAGCGTACTTATATTTCATATACTACCTTGACTTATGCTGCTATTTTATAGCCTAGTTTTGCAAGCCTATTCTTTATCGAGCTTGTTCATGACATATGTATTATTGGGGAGGCCCACAATAATACATTTCAGAATCAGTGTATTATGGTCTGATCAACCATAGTGCGCATGGTTCGCCCTTCGTATAACTACTTTACGTGGATTGAGATATGTAGTGATTAGTAGACGAATATACTTGCCCTAGACATGTCTGACATATCGTATCGGTTACATAACTGTACTAATACTAGCATGCGAACAAAGGATTACCAAAATAGGATTCAATCCACAACTGCTTTGACAATTTCCACTTGAATTCTTTAAACGCCTTGATCCCGATACTTCTATTCTATTACCTCTCCCTTGAACTCTTTATTATAAATATTCGTCTTCCCTTAGTTCGGAAAGATAAAATCCCGTGCTTGGTATAAATTGATACACAGAGAATACTAGATATACCCCATAGGCCGATCACATACTTGAGGATTATTCTTTCGAAATTAAGGACATATCATATGTGATATGATCGGCGTTAAAGTTTCGAGGATTGAATGACATGAGTAAATATATTAAGGAATATTTTCTTAAGGTATATAGCCTTATGTGATAGATGGGTAAATTCTAAGTTTGGTAGCAGTGCATTGTCAACTCGAGATAAAATTCTTTTAGATTATGATCGAGTAAGATTAGATTGGGAAAGGTTCAAGCCATTTTAATTTTGAGAAATTTAGAAGAATGACTAAGATGATGAGGATTAATAAATTGATATTGAGGACCCGATATTTATACCTTAAGTACATGAGTTAAAGTTTGAACAATGAAGGTAGAATCATCAATTTGAATATTGGAGGATAAATATAGAAATTCAGACTTGAACATCGGGGGACTGCATTTAAATTATGATGATTTGAATTAAGAACTAAAATTTGATGATTGGACGACCTATTTGAAATATTGAGGATGTGAATGGAATTTACAGAGTTGAAGCATACAAAATTTTATAAGTGAAAATAGGAATAATATCGGACTCAAATTACTTCTAGAGGAGATTATGGTAGTTAGAGATCGTGAGGTAAAATTTAATTGTGTATTTAAATCTTGAAGATGTTTATGGATTTAATTTAAATTTGGATATGGATAATTTGAAAAAGCGAGAAGAGATAACCATAGGTTAAATTTTTGATTGGAGCAGTGGTCATCTTAACCTAGAAGTGATTGCAATGGATATGATTAGGATTTTAGTTATCGCAAGAAGATTGTGACTTACTTGCCTTATTGTACATGAAGGATTAACAGATTCTGCCTTATTTTAATTTTGAGGACGACATTGTTTTAAGTTGGCAGGATTATGAAACCCCCTCACCTAAGAATTTGACCTACTTGGCTTAGATAGTGAGACTGAGGCTAGCTCGAATCCACTTAGAAATAGAACACGGCATTTTAATTAGTTTTACAATATGGTATCCCTTGGCGCGCCTTACCATTGCTTCGATAATTGGAGCACTTTCCTAGTCACTGCCTTCCTACAAATTCCACACCTTGTCCTAGACATGCCCATCCTCCAATTTCCATCTTTATGCAATATTTCAATTGTTGGGCGCTTTTATGCAAAAGAGCATTTAGGTATCCACACTATTGGACATGACACACGAAGAAACCTATTTTCACTCATGTGAATTTCTCCCATGATTTTCGGAATGTGCAACGTGCAACATCGTCCACTCCGTTAAACCTAGCCTTGCATTTTAACCAATACAAATCTTAGACCATCCTTGACTTCTACGATGGCTTAATTTTAATTTTGAGGACGAAATTTTTATAAGTTGGGTAGATTGTAACCCCCTGATTTTTCAGAAATTTTTAATTTGGATTTTTCACAATTTTCTATAATTTTCTAGGATTTTCAAGAATTTATTTTAGATTCAAAATTAAATAAAAATATCCTAAAATTTTATTTTAGGTTCTAAACAGTCAAATATATTTTCTAGAATTTTCTGGAAATTTTCTGAATATTTTTAGTATTTATTGGGAGTTATTTAGACTAATAACTAATTTTTAGGACTTCTAGAATTTATTGTGTGAGCCCAGGAATATAGAATAGACCCACGTTATTTTTTAAGGTTTATAATATTATTATATATTTTCTGGAATTATTTCAGAATTTTTGGAATAATGTTAGTATTTATTTTTAGTTTTATGGCAAAACTAATTTTTAGAGTTTCTCCTAATTATAGTAGGAAATCTATGAATATATAATTATCTCAAATATTTTTCTAGGGTTTTTAGGTTCAAAATATACTTTTTGTATTTTTTTCAGATTTTTATGATTATTTTTAATGTTTATTTTGAGTTATTTAGATTTAAAACGACTTAAATAATGTTTTGATAAAGGCAAATCAAAAAAATAAATAATATAACCAAAACCATCCAATCAAATCATGACACGTGTCACCCTATCAACTTTCATTCAGCCTCTCAACATCCCTATATATATATATATATATTATTATTATAACCCTAATTATCCCATTATTTTTTAGAGAGAGAGATTTTGGAGAATTGCTATCTAGGGTTCCTTCATCTTCCAAAAGCTATTGCGCATAGCTCCGGACTCCAAACGAGGCCTAGTTTTTTGCGTTAAAACGATATTGAGGTTAGATTTCTGATTATATAATTTGTTTTACAAAATTATGATTATTAAATTCTGGAAAATTCGTAGAGCACAGCATGTCCGAAAATAGACGTGTTTCAATGTTTTCGCGATTTCGGGAGAACCAGGAATCAGAATCATGAACCGTTTAAAGTTTCAGAAAGCTAATGTCGAGATCATTGACATATGTTTTTCCCAGAATTTAATTCAATGTATTTTCATACTGTTAATTCTGTAGAACTTCTAGGTTAGAATTTAACCATCGGTGCACAATACAAAATTTGTATGTGCCATAATTCTCAAACGAATTTGAATTCGGATGACCCATAAATTCTAGTATGTTTTTGATGCTGAAATCTACAGAAAATCATGCATGAAAGTCGAGTTTGTGTCGGTTGACTTTTTAGTCAACAAATTGTCTAGATTTGCGTGCCATGAGTCTCGAGTTGATAAAATTCAGTTTCTTTGGACAAAATTTAGGAATTAACATAAAAATTAGAATAATAAGATTAAAATAGAATTTTAGAGTAATTATTCCAAAATTAAATAAATTAAAATAAATTATCTTTTGACGTGATAAATTTGTAATACATAGGCTATTTGGACTGTGACTTGGACTCTGATTCATACCAACAACAGGACCCCAGGCAAGTGTACCTTACCAAACTCTGCAGTATTGTTACATATTTTCCTTGCTTCATTTATATTATTGTGCATGCTTAACCTAGGACCGTGTGACGTACCTAGCGTCCGATTATTAGTCGGGTGCCAACACCGTACGCGGTGTTGGGTACGGTCATCTAGAGATGGACATTCGTGACACTTTATATTCTCGTACTTGTCTTACCAAGTACACTTTGACCCAGGACACTTGACACTACTCATGAGACAGGATCTTCCCGAGGTATTCGTGGTGATTCTGTATAGGATACAGGACTTGACAGAGATACTATATTCATAGATATATTATGACTTGTTGCATTAGCTATGATCTCGCTTGACATGGATATGAGACGTTATAGTCATGATATACATGGTTACATTGGGTGGGGAGAGACACACAGGCTACAGGCTGTTTTATGTATATATCTTCTATTATTGAGAGATCGTAGACTCTCGGAGCAGAGCTAGACCCACTACAGGTTATTACCGCTACCGGCTCCCCGACACAGAGCTTGTAGTGGCTCAGCCTGAGTACTCGTGATGCTCTCACTTGCATTTTTACTTAGATGGTTACTTACTTGCCCTATTTATTCTATTTATTTTTTGCACTACATTTATTTTGGCATGAGCTTTCTTGTACCTTGCTATGTCCCCTGAGGACCTGGATCCGGATTATGTTCCCAGGATTTGAGGACGAGATCTATCCCGAGGTATACGGGACCGGAGCAGGAGCTGATCCAGGAGCTGTACCGCCATCCGAGGACGAGGTGTTAGCCGAAGACTTCTCCTGAGCATCCATGTTCCCTGCTCAGTATTTATTATTTATTTCAGTCATTTACTTTCTGGTCTGTTGAACCATTATATTAGATATTTATCAGGTTGTTTCCTGAATCACTTTGTTGAGACTAGCTGATGATTTACATTCCTTATTTATTCTGTGGATCATATTTTCTTGTGTGGATGAGATTAGTTGTGCCATGTTATCGTAGACTTGTTTTACAGCTTAAGTATGCCCTGATGGATCTATTAAATTGGGTTTGCCCATCGGTGCGTACTGCTGGCCATTGCCACGTGTCTAGTCCCTCGGCATTTTGGGACTGGGGCGTGACATAAATAAATAACCATAACTCCGATAGAATGATATAAGTACCTGCAACCAATGCCCGCATGACAAGCAACACACATCAGCATCTCCAAAGGCTCCAAAATCGTCTATGCTGCAAAAACTGGCAGGGGAGCAGGTCCTCAGAGAGACGTAACAAGGTACAAAAAACAGCATGCCAAAATTAAAACAGTACAATAAAACCATAATCCAGGGTAAACTACTGTAACCAACTATGTGACATGCAAATGAGAGTATAGACTCGTACCCCGGGCTGGTACTCACGGAAGATCTCAATGGACACTTCCGTAATCTAATAGTACACTCAAGACTCCGTATGGAAGAACCAGGAGGAAGCTGTATATATATATATATATATATATATATATATATATATATATATAAAACTTAGATTACGTAGAGGGAACCTAAAGCCTAATACACAATAAATAGTAATAAGTAAAATATGCCCAGAGTACGATAAAGACTCTTCCCTCCCAATCTAACCTCACGTCTCATGTCCATAACACGAAAGATCAGGACCTCTAGCTAGTACAACGAGTCATAATGATATATGTATATAATATGTAAGTCTCATATCATGAGTCGTGTAATCCTATACAGAATCACCATGAATACCTCAAGAAAGATTTTGTCACATTAAATAGTGTGTAGTGTCCTACAGTCTAACGTTCAAGGATACATGAACGTGAAATGGGATCATAGTATCAACTCTCTAAGTGACGTTACTCGACAACGCATACGACGTCGACACCCGAATCTTGTTTGGATGCTAGGCAACGTCTTACGGTCCTAGGGTAAACACACACACATTACCCATATCAAATAACTATAATAACTAAATAAGATAATTAAGGCAAAGAACTATGATACATCATGGCAAGGTACACTTGCCTGGATTCTAGATATAGCGAGGTCCAAGTAGCTAGCTCAATGTGTCAACTGCTCCCAAAAAGGTAGAATTCACACAAACGTCTCCGGATGCTGCAACAAACATTACCAATATTTCCAAAATATAAGAAATAGCTATGATTGACTACCCATAAGTCCAATTTGAATACAGGGACAAAAGCGACAGTTTCAGGTCAAAGCGGGGTCCACAAGGGGCCACTTCGCACCGAAAAGTGTGTCGGAGACAAAGTTCTCCAAATTTAGCAAATTTAGTGTCTATGATTCTAGAACGATGGCACGAACTCAACGGAATATCCAAACTTGGATTTCGATAAGCTGGTCACGAAATCACTCGTCAAGTAGAACCGTGGGGCCCACAAAATGGTGTTTCATCAACGTTCTCAGAATCGAACCAAACTTAGTTCACAGGACTAGCATAACGCTGCAAATCTGATGGCATAAGTTTCGTTGCGGAACAACAAGCACACATGAAGTTATGATAAGATGTCGGAATAGGCAGATACGATATTTTTCTACGAATACGTGTTGATTCCGACGTGCACACACGTCCAAATCAAGTTTCGCGAAAGTCCACTCATCCGCGCTTATGTTACGCACCATTCGGTTCAATCCGTACGCGACGACGTAGTCTCGTTTGGCAGAACGCACCCCGTATCGAAAAAAATTAGATTTTTGAAAACAATTTTTTTGTCGTTTTGGAATCAAAATAATTTAACCAATAAAGCAAACTAATAAAAATAAAAAAAATTAAAAATCATGGTTATATTATGAAGAAGTCCTTTCAATTATATTTTGAAAATAATTAATGAGTTGGTAGAAAATTAGAAATGAACATGGGTACTTGGACTAAATTTCTGAACTATTTTTGAACAGTTTTTCGGCCAACTTTTGGTCGATTTTTGGAGCAATACAGGACTCCAAAATTCGTTCCATTTGAAAAAAATTCTAGGGGGTCAGGTTGTGAGCGTGTACGGATAAATTGTTCGCAAAAATAATTAAAGACGAGGGAGATATATTACCGTGAAGACAAGGGGTCGGTTCACGGACTGTGCACGCACGTACGTGGGGGGGTCGGATCGGCGACGGTCAGGCGGCCGGGGAGGTGCGCAGAGGCTGGGGAGAGGTTCTGGGATGAGAGGTTAAGGAAGATCTAGGGTTAGGATTGATGTTTGTAGACGTATTTATAGGGTAGAGAGAGGGGGTCTCGCGTACGGGTTCCAAGGGGTCGGGTTTACATTGGTTGTGTGTGTGTTGGGGTTTAGTTAGGATTTGAATATAGGATTAGGGCTTGGGTTTCTTGCTGTGGTGTTGGTGTTGCTTCTTGTTTGTTGAGGTTGTACTTGTTGTTGTTGGCTTTTAATCCTTTCTTTTTATTTTATTTTATTTCTTTTCTTTTCTTTTATTTAAAACTATTATTATTATTATTATTCATATATATATATATATATTCGAGTATAAAAATTCAAGAAAAAATATATTTACACAATCAATATATTCCAAAAATATTTATAATATTTTAACAAGAGATAAATAGTAGTAGAAATAGTTTTAGGAAAATAATTCTAAATAAATATTTATATAAGTAACTACATTAAAGAATTTATTTTCAAATTAACCAAAATAATAATCTAAAGAAATTAAACAGTTAAATAAAAAATACATAAAAATTACAAATTTAAAATTAGGGGTTTACAATATGTCCAACTTATAAAAATTTCGTCCTCGAAATTTAAAAACACATGATAGAAAAGGGTAAGAGAATTCCACGTAGAAGGAAGAAAGTTGAATATGACTCGTCGTATCGGGTTTCTCGATATTAAAGATAAGTCAAGATCCAAAGATAAGGAACACAAACTGGTAAAAAAATATTTAAGTACGCCAGATCACACACTGATTATCGAAAGATGGGGGATATAATTACCAATGGGATCCTAGTTTGACATCGTATTCTAAGAGCAATGTGATACTTAGTTCTAGACGCTATCCAACTTATAAAAATTAAGTTGGTAGCAGAAATTCTAGTCATGATCATATTTATGAGGGTTATAGAAGGTCTAACTTTAAGAAAGGATACAAGATGATGAGGCTTTTGTGTTCGTCGTTATAGACTAACAAAGAAAATCTAGGTACTACCATAGTTTCATTGAGTCAATAACTCCATAAAGAAAGTTTGCTAGTTCTTATTGCTCCTAATTAGGGCATGAGTTCATAAGGCAATAGGAAATATCTTAGCCAAATACAATTAGAGTGAGATGGTACTGAGGAACACTTCCTCACATATAATGGAGGTCAATGAACAGTTCAATCAATAAGTATTCAAGGTAATATAATTCATCAAGGTGATTAGTATTGTGTAGAGAGTACAAGGGGGCTCAATTTAATGCAACACAAGAGTCATGAACGTAGTTTGGCTCGAGTGGGCTACGGGTATATCATTATTTAGGGTAATTGTGTTGCTGATGCACAATTTAATTTTATTGCAACAGAATTGCAATTTAAGTATAAGTTCTTAGGAGGAGATATACCACGAATTTTATGGGGTCTATAAGGAGCATGGAGGTGTATATTTGGGTGTAACAGCTGGATCATGAGTAAAGTAGGTCCAGTTAGGCTCATGAATGCCAAAGTTATCAAAAGAATTGAGTCGGTGTTGCGTATAAAAATTGCCCGCAACGGAAAAAGATATTTAGGTGTCATTTGTTTTCACAAATGTGTCGCGAATATTGTACGTCTAACACGAAACATGGGAATGTTAGTTTGTGAGTGATAGTTATGTCATGGGTGTAGGGTGGCTAGTCTAGGTCATAAAGATAAAAGTTGTTGGAAAGGAAAGGATAGTGTTGTGCTCCAATTATTCGAGCCACAACAAATAATATCAATGATACAAAATTAAAGAGATAATTTAATTCGTTTGATATTAAACCTAATTAATTCCAAATAAATTCAAATTTATCCTGAAATTCCAAAAATAACCCTACACTAAACCCATGGGCTTACCCTCTACTCAACTTATAAAAATTAAGTTGGTATCAAAACTAAAGTCATGTCCTGCTAACAAGATTTCTGGAATGACCTATTTTCTAAATTAGGATACAAGAATTCTAGGGTTTACTGGCCGTAAAGAAAGATTCAGTAAGGAAACCTAGATACTATCAGGGTGCTATTGGGCAATAACTCTATAAGGGAAATTACTACCCATCCAACACTACTCTTATATAGGTCAACCTTCTACAATGCAGATGAAAATACTGAGTCAGATATAACTAAGGCAAGGTGGTACAGAGGCTTCGATCATTGATTGACATTGATGACGAGGAGACCAAAAGTGAGAGAATCATGAAAGGAAGAAATTTTCAGACCAAGATAAGAGAAAATTTTATGATAAGTCTAGAGGGTATGGTTGCAGGGTTGAATAAGGTACGATTATGCGGGTATCTGGAGAATCGAGTCATACTGACTAGATTAAGGGGGATTATAGTAGAAAAGAACTAATACCTTTGATGATATGGATATTAACACCAAGAAGTGGTACCGACTAAGGGATTGATTTTATAATTAAGGCACAACTAGGAAAATAGGAAGGATCTACTCAATTGGATAAGTAGAAGGCTCATTGTTGCAAAAAGTACGAGGTTTATGATCATAAAGCAAGATAGGAATTATAAATAGGAAGGATAGGAATACAGTCGAAAAAGTAATACAACAAATCCTTGATCTCAATACTATACTTCCTATGAATTTTATTCTATATAACCTTACCCATATTATTGGCAACCCAAGATATAGATAAGTACCATACATTCCTTATAACTTTGTCTAACTTGCATATTCCTAACTTATTAGGTAAGGGTCAAGGCTAAACTAAGTAGGTACTCAGGTCTATTACTCATGACATATTATTTACTATTGACACTCTTCAAATCACGATTGGGATTGGTCCTTCCAATACTAGTCTAACCTTCAATTGGAATGTCTATCTATTCTCATGCAACTTATCCCTTCTATTAACTATCCCTCTATACTGTTATTCGTCTAGTCTCTGCTATCTAAAACCTATATTCCTCACGAGAATCTTCCAGCTAGGCTAATACCCTATTACACAAGCATGATGTCATGGTTATCTCCTTGAGTGGAATTTTTTTGAACTCAATGAGATGATAAGATTTTTAAAATTTGAAAATTCATCGGTTATGTTAAATTAGAAATAGGTTCTCATCACCTACTACTAAGGATAGGTCCAACAAGCTCATACCCTATTAGTCAAAAATCTAAAATTTTGGCCCTAATCAGTTTATGTGTAAACCCACAATATTTAGCTATCATTCCTATAAGACTTCTATCTTCCATATACACTTCCCTACCATGTGTAAATCTATAATCTAAGGGTCTTGTGATAATCCTCTACCGAATAACCAATAAGTCAGTATGTGATTATGAACCTGTGTTTAATTTCTTGAAATTCGTATCACTTCGAGACTGATCAACAATTTTTACTCACACTAAATTTTTAAAATTCCAAAAGCATTATATTCATAAATACTAAAATTATTATCCCTCAAGTCCATATCACGATCCCTTCTCCCTGGATTATGCGACTATATTATCTTTCCCTTATCATTTGTTTCCTACGCACCTTCATATCCTTTAGTATGTTAATCTTGTTTTCAACTTTAAGCTTCGCCAATCATGATCCAGTACTTTCCGCTTTGTAGTATAAATCTTCTAGGCAACTACCGAGTGATAAAATCTTCAGTCCTTCCTAGATCCTTCTCTTAATTTAAAATATTCAAGGTCATGTACTCCTCGTGAATCTCTTCTTGTTGCCATTCTACCTTCTTCACCTTGAACCTGAAATTTTTCCTAGTTTATTCCATGTATACCCTTCATCCAAACTACATGGTTACCATCTTGTTATAGCTTATCATCTATTATAGGAAATTCACTATATCTAACTCAAGACTATAACATCTATCAAAACTCTCATCCTTCAACCTATTTTCTCTATCACAGATACTATCTTATCCACCCAAGTAATCACGTGTGGAACTCACTTGTTCAATTAATACTGACAACCCAAATAATTAAGTACATCTAATTTGATTTCGAAAGCTATACTTTATTATTCGAGTTATCTAATTACTCAAATATTTGGTCTAGCAATCTACCTATCTATTTAGTCCAGACCTATAGTCATCAATAATTTAAGGGGGTCATAAGATCTAGTTTTGATACTAAAAGTCACAAGACAACTAGAGGTTTAACCACTATGGCATGCTACGTAAGGTTCCAATTTCTTAATGTCATAATACAATTCCTTGTATCACCATCATGGACCACAACTAATTTCTAGCATCTAGCTATGTAGTCCATAAAGTATTCCAGTGCTTTAGAATCAAACCATCTTTCTAACTTCTAATACTTCCAAATTACTGCTACTTTAAGCAAGGGTAAGATTTTATTAGTTCTATGCCTCTAATACTATATTCAATTCTCATACTAACAATCTATACTAGCTCTAGCATATAGGAATAACCTATCTACATACCCTACTAAGGGTAACCATCTTCTCAAAGCTTTATATCCAGTATGTCTTCTTTCGTCTTGACAAGGATTTGCTTCTGGAGAAAACACTACGCACGAACGTCCATCTCTCTGAAATAGTGAGAGATGATAAACAATAATAAAGATGTCGAGGGGATTAAATGAGTACAATTATGAAGTCCAAGGGCGATAATCAAATGCTAAGAAATTTTTAAATCAGTTGTGGATTGAGATATTAATACTTCTAATCATGATTACAGGCTCGTTCGGTACTGGAAAGTAACCGAAACAATTTAATCAGGACCTGCATGGGCCACCACAAAAATATGTCATGTCCCATTCCCAAAATACGTAGGACTAGGGATACGTAACATGCCAGCTACGCATTCGACCAGACTCTGATCTGACTCAAATATGTATAAGTTGTATACTAAGGGTAACTATCTAAGAATACTAAAAATATCTATGTCACAATCCAGATAAAGAACAAAATATCAAGAATGAGCTACATGTGCTAAAGTCGGTCGCCCAGTAACACATAAGCTCGAATAGACTCGAGAAAAAATATGAGTCTATAAAACTAGGCTACATCAATAGATGAATAAAAAATATGAATAAATAACCATAACTCTGATAGAATGATATAAGTACCTGGCACCAATGCCCGTATGACAAGCAACACACATTAGCAACTCCAAAGGCTCCAAAATCGTCTATGCTGCAAAAACTAGCAGGGGACCAAGTACTCAGAGGGACGTACAAGGTACAAGAAACAGCATGCCAAAAGTAAAACAGTACAATAAAACTATAATCCATGGTAAACTACTGTAACCAACTATGTGACATGCAAATGAGAGTATAGACTCGTACCCCGGGCTGGTATTCATGGAAGATCTCAAGGGACACTTACGTAATCTAATAGTGCACTCAAGGCTCCGTGTGGGAGAACTAGGAGGAAGCTATATATATATATATATATATATATATATATATGTATATATATATATATATATATATGTATATATATATATATATATATATATATATAATACCTTAGATTATGCAGAGGGAACCTAAAGCCTAATACACAATAAATAGTAACAAGTAAAATATACCCAGAGCATGATGAACACTCTCCCCACCCAATGTAACCTCACGTCTCATGTCCACGATGTCTCATGTCCATAACATGCAAGATCAGGACCTCTAGCTAGTACAATGAGTCATAATAATATATGTATATAATATGTAAGTCTCATATCACGAGTCCTGTAATCCTATACAGAATCACCATGAATACCTCAAGAAGGATTCCGTCACATGAAATAGTGTCAAGTGTCCTACAGTCTGACATTCAAGGATACAAGCACGTAAAATGGGATCGTAGTATCAACTCTATAAGTGACGTTACTCAACTCTGCGTACAGCGTTGATACCCGAATCTTGTTCGGACGCTAGACAACATCTCACGGTCCTAGAGTAAAAACATACATCACCCATATCAAATAACTATAATAACTAAATAAAATAATTGAGGCAAGAAATTGTGATACATCATGGCAAGGTACACTTGCCTAGATTCTGGATATAGCGAGGTCCAAGTAGCTAGCTCAATACGTCAACTACTCCCGAAAAGGTAAAATCCACACGAACGTATCCATATGCTGCAATAGACATTACCAATATTTCTAAAATATAATAAATAGCTAGGATTAACTACCCATAAGTCCAATTTAGACACAGAAACGAAAGTGATAGTTTCGGGTCAAAGCGAGGTCCACAAGTGGCCTACTTCGCACAGAAAAGCGTACATGAGACAAAGTTCTCCAAATTTAGCAAACTTAGTGTCCATGAGTCCATAAAGATGGCACGAACTCAACGGAATGTCCGAAATTAAATTCTGGTGAGCCGGTCACAAAATCACCCATCAAGTGGAACTGTGGGGCCTGCAAAATGGTGTTTCATCAACATTCTCAGAATCGAACCAAACATGGGTCACAGGACCAGCATAACACTAAAAATCTGATAACTCAAATTTTGTTGTGAAATGACAAGCACACACGAAGTTATGATAAGGTATCGGAATAGGCCGATACGGTATCTTTTGACGGATACGTATTGATTCCGACGTGCACACACGTCCAAATCAAGTTTCGTGAAAGTTCACACGTCCGCGCTTATGTTACGCACCATTCGATGCAATCCACACACGACGATGTATCCTCGTTTGGCGGAACGCACCCCGTATCGAAAAATTTTGGGTTATTATAAACAAGTTTTTGGTCGTTTTAGAATCAGAATAATTTAACCAATAAAGCAAACTAAAAAAAACTAAAAAAATAGTACAAATCATGATTATATTATGAAAATTTTCTTTCAATTATATTGTAAAAATAATTAACGAGTTGATAGAAAATTGGAAATGAACTGGGGTACTTGGACTGAATTTCTGAACTATTTTTGAACAATTTTTCGGCCAACTTTCGGTCGATTTTTCGAGCAATCCAGGACTCCAAAATTTGTTCCATTTGAAGAAATTCCTAGAGGGTCAGGTTGTGAGCGTGTACAGATAAACTGTTCACAATAATAATTAAAGACAAGGGAGATATATTATCGTGAAGACAGGGGGTCGGTTTGTGGGCTGTGCACGCACGTACGTGGGGGGTCGGATCGGCGGTGGTCAGGCGGCCGAGGAGGTGCGCCGAGGCTGGGGATAGGGTCTGGGAGGAGAGGTTGAGGAAGATCTAGGGGTAGGGTTGATGTTTGTAGACATATTTATAGGGTAGAGAGAGGGGGTCTCGCGTACGGATTCGGAGGGGTCGGGTTTACATTGGTTGTGTGTGTTGGGGTTTAGTTAGGATGTGAATATAGGATTAGGGCTTGGGTTTCTTGCTGTGGTGTTGGTGTTGCTTCTTATTTTTTAAGGTTGTACTTGTTATTGTTTTTTAATCCATTCTTTTTATTTATTTATTTATTTATTTATTTATTTTTCCTTTTCTTTTATTTAAAACTATTATTATTATTATTATTATTATTCATATATATATATAAATGTATATACACATATATATATATTCGAGTATAAAAATTCAAGAAAAATATATTTACATAATTAATAAATTCCAAAATTATTTATAATATTTAATCAAGAGATAAATAGTAGTAAAAATAGTTTTGGGGAGATAATTCTAAATAAATATTTATATAAGTAATTACATTAAAGAATTTATTTTCAAATTAACCAAAATAATAATCTAAAGAAATTAAACAGTTAAACAAAAAATACTTAAAAATTGTAAATTTAAAATTAGGGGTTTACACTCTTGCTAAAATACCACAAAAAGAATAACACTACGAGGGGTAGAGGAAGGAAACCCACTCGCGAGCTTCGGACGCAGTCCTACAAGTACGAGCCATCTTGCTGGAAGGGCAGTGGATCTTGATTCTCTTCGGGATAACCTGGCCATGCAAAGCCAGTGGAGTCAGAACCACAATCAATAAGTACCACAAAGGAGCTCGAGGTGATAGACCAAACATATCACAACATAAGCAAAAGAGAGATATAAGAAATAAATACAGATTAAGACTTGTACGATACCAACATACTCGTCTCTAGAATAATACTGAAAGAAATGATAATAAGGGCAGAAATGAAAGTAAGGCGACGAGAGGTAAAAGAGCATAGAAACTACTCTGGATCGGGACCACAATCATTAAACCAAATAAGGACCAATATTGTAGACCTTCACTCGAGCAGAACTTAGCACCATAACCACGTGCCGAATAATAAAATAAAAGGGCGAGCTTAACGAATAGGCAAACATTGCACAGCCAAACATGCCTACGGCTTGCTATAATTAACTAACTAGGGTTATCACAAACCTAATTACTAACAAATGCATGCTTTGAATAATATCGCTACCACCGGCACTGTAGTTAACCTGGATGGCCAAGGGTACGCTTGTCTAGTACTTATAATGAACATCACAAACAATGATGGATAATAAACTAAAGAAGATAACTGAGAGCATAATACAACATAAAGTAAGCATAAACTGGCTTTTGAAGATATAAGTGAATTTTTGTAAATGAGATTAGTTTTATAAACAAAAAAGTTTTTTTTGTAAAATGGAACTGATTTAGTAAACATAAAGAGATTTTATAAGTGACACTGATTTTTGTAAATATAAACTTATCGATAAATGGTCTGGTAACATAACTGAAACATAAATATAACTGGAACATATACAGGAATGCATATACTGAAATATAAAACAACAACTTATAGTGCCGCAATACATGCATGTAAACTTGATCAGTCATGGAGCCCTTGCCTAGCAGGGTTGTTCCATGTTGCATGGGGCCCTTGGGGATCGGGGTAACTGGAAGCGCAATATTATTCCCTCACAATGATCTAGGTAAATATTATCTTGTTTAATCATTACTAAATTATTTTAAGTTCTTGAGTCGTGGACACTCGAGAACTTTCCTAGAATGATGGATTACGGGTATGAGCTTTTCATGAGTTATCGTATTCACGACTCACGATATATTGGACAATACTCACACTCGATTGCCCGATGCCAAATGCAAAAGATTTTTCATACACAATTATTTCTACGATGTCGTGAGGATTATGAAATAGTACATAAACTGGTCTGGTAACATAAACTTGTATCGACATAAGGAAGCACACCACAATAATCACTAAAAGAAATTACTAAATGAAACATAATAAAAAGGAACACAAAATTCACTCAAGAATTCCTGGCCGCATGTGCCCACTGGCCGCATGCGCCCACTGGCCGCATGGACTCACTTGCCGCATCCACCCACTGGTCGCATGCTCTCACTTGCCGCATGCACCCATTGGCCGTATGGACTTATTTGTCGTATGCACCCACTGGCCGCATGCTCGGGGTTAAAGTATACTCCTTGGGGCAAGTGTCGAAGCGACGGCCAAAAAAAAGAAGTCTCAGTGACATAAAGTGATTGATGTGATATACCATAAAGAGTGTCAGGAAGAAAAGACAAAACCATAAAAAGATGTGCAAGGGTGGAGCAGAGTTATGCGGCAAAAGAGCAGAGGCGCATAGTGCCAATGTCACATAAGTTCGCTTATCGCATGCTCAGATTGCCGCATAAATTTCCCTCTTGGACTTAGAGATTTTTTTATTCGTTCAGCGAGTGAAAACACAAGCAGTTCAATGATTAGCTCCAGAACACTTTGTGTGATGTACAGTCATGCATCCAACATGATAGACGCATGTTGTCAATATGCAGCAAGGTGTTCAAGCCACATAACCCTCTCGGGACGCATAGCACTCTCTGTCGCATAGGTCGCTGGACACATGAAGACTTCATCTTCTCCAACAACAAGTTCAGCCATGGCCGAAAGCTCAAAAACTAAAAAATTATTATCTTCATAAAAAGTTTATTTTAACTCCAAATTAAGTGAATCAAAAGCCAAAATGCTTGAAATAAAATGCTCTAACATAAGGAACAACTATTTTTTGAAAATAGTAAGTTTTAATAGATTAAAACCAAGAAAAACTCATAAAACATATAAAAATCCTAAACTTAAAACTCAGATATACAAAAATTTATACATCAAAATCCAAAACTCCAAGAACTAAATATGATCAAAAACTCAAGGAGAACAATTTTCATCAAATACATTTTTAAAACAACATATATATAAAAAAAATCCAAAAATTAAGGTTTTACCATTGAACAAGATGTACTTGCCTTGGATGACTCCTAGCCTCTACCTCTCACGGTCCAAGTCACAGCAACTTCTCCCTAAGGTTAGGGTTAGGGGGAGCTTGAGGGAGAGAAGGAAGAAGGAAATAAAAAATAAAGAAAAAAGAGAGGAGAGAGAAAAAGCTCATATATATATACTAAGAGAGGAGAGAGAGGGCTTAGTCATGAGTTCACCCAAAATGAACCGAACCAAGGGTCCATTCTACATGTGGGTCCTAAACCGAGTCTATGGCAGTGCCAATGGATATTCTACTAGTCTCAGGTAGTCTCTCTCAACAACAGGAACAATAAATAATAAATAAACGGTAGGAACCAACATGAGAAAATATAGCAGGAATACATTATCAAGAAAAAATTAAATCCTAGAAATTCAAGAAATGCCAAATCTGGAATCCGGTGTGACATGAGCTTTTCTCACTCTCCTCTCTTTCTTATTCATTTTTATTTTCTTCTTCCTCCTCTCCCTCAAGCTCCCTCTAACCCTAGCCCTAAGGGAAAGTTGTTGTGACTTGGACCGTGAGAGGTAGAGGCTAGGAGCTACCCAAGGCAAGTACATCTTGCTCAATGGTGAAGTCATAAATTTTTGGGTTTTTATATATATGTTGTTGTTTTAAAAAATATATTTGATGAAAAATTTTCTCATTGAGTTGTTGATCATATTTAGTTCTCGGAGTTTTGGATTTTGATGTATAGATTTTTGTAGATCTGAGTTTCAAGTTTAGGGATTTTATGTGTTTTATGAGTTTTCTTTAATTTTATCTATTAAAAATTAGTGTTTTTAAAAACTAGTGGTTCTTTATGTTAGAGCATTTCATTTCGTACAATTTGGCTTTTGTTTCACTTGATTTGGAGTTAAAATAAAGTTTTTATAAAGAAAATAATTTTTAATTTTTGGAGCTTTCGGCCATAGCTGAACCTGCTGTTGGAGAAGAAGTCTTCATGCGGCCAGCAAGCTATGCGGCTGAGAGTGCTATGCGGCCTGAGAGGGTTATACGGCCTGAACTCTTGTCGCATGCTGACAGCATGTGTCCATCTTGTTGGATGCATGACTGCTTATTTACATAAGTGTCCTTGAACACCTTGTGTTTTCACTCACTGAACGAATAAAAAATTTACTAAGTCTAAGAGGGTCGTCTATGCGGCCAGTGAGTCCATACCGCTAGTGAGTGCATGAGGCCAGTGAGTTCATGCGGCCAGTGGACGCATGCGGCCAGGAATTCTTGTGTGTATTTTGTGTTCCCTGTTGTTATGTTCTCTTAGTAATTACTTTTAGTGATTATTGTTGTGTGCTTCCTTATGTCGATACAAGTTTATGATACCTGATAAGTTTTGCATGTGAGTTCACAAGATAAGTTTATGTACAAGTTCACCATCCTCATGATACCGTGAAAATATTTGTGTATGAAAATCTATTGTATTTGGCATTGGATAATCGAGTATGAGTATTGTCCAATGTATCGCGTGTCGCGAATATGATAACTCATAAAAAGCTCATACTCGTGACTCATTATTTTAGGGAGTACTCAAGTATCCATGACTCGAGAACTTGAAATAATTTAGAATGATTAAACAAGATAAGGTTTACCTAGATCATTGGGAGTGAAAAATATTGCGCTACGGGCTACCCAGATCTCTAAGGGACCCATGCAGCATGGACAACCCTACTATGAAAGGGTTTCATGACTGACCAAGTTTATGCATGCTGTGGTACTTACAAGACAAGTTTATATACAAGTTTATGTTACAAGACAAGTTTATGTTTATAAAGCAAGTTTATGATTGCAAGTTTAAGTTTATGCTTATAAGTTTAATTTATGTTTGTGACAAGTTATGTTATTGTATGGTTGAATGTGCATTTAAGTTTACTAGACAAGTATACCCTTGGCCGTCCGGGTTAACTGCAGTATCGGTGGTAGCAATATTCTTAAAATATGTATTTAGTAATTAATGCATGTGACAACCCTAGCTAGTTAATCGTAGCAAGTCGTAAATTTGTTTGGTCGTACGATGAATGATGTTACTTTCATTATATCTCACTCTTCTAGTTTTATTTGCTCTCGGCACATGGTTAGGGTGCTAAGTTATGCTTGGGTGAAGGTCTGCAACCCCGGTCCTTGTTTGATTTAAGGTTTGTGGTCCCAATCCAGAGTAGTTCATATGCTCTCTTGTCGCTCGTCGCCTTACTTTTTTTTTGCACTTGTTATCAATTTTTCCAGTATTATTCTTAAGACAAGTACATTGGTACCGTACAAGTCTCAATCAGCATTTATTTTCTTATATGTCTCTTTCTGCTTATGTTGTAATGTGTTTGGTCTATCTTCTCGAGCTTATTTATCGTACTTGTTGCTAGGGGTTCTGACCCCACTGGCTTTGCATGGCCAGGTTACCTCGAAGAGAACCAGGATCCACCGTACTTCCAGCAAGATGGCTCACACTCGTAGGACTGTGGCCGAAGCTCGTGAGTGGGTTTTCTTCTTCCACCCCTCGTCTTGACTACTTCATTTTGTGGTGTTTAGCAAGAGGCAGAGTTAACTTCTTATATTTTTGAGACTGCGGTAAACATGATGTATATATTAGACCATGGCTGGTATATTTGACCATGTATATTTATACTCTGCTAGTACAATATTTTGTATTCACTAGCTTCATGATCATATGTGACATATAATTTGGGACACCTTTTTACTTTCATGTATGATATACTCTTGTACTTGTGTTGTTGGATTGAGATAATAGGATTTGTCGGCCTTAGGACTGACATCATAGCATGCTAGAGTTCACCCATCTGTCTTCTAGACAACCTTAACACATTGTGGCTTACTTCGATATTCTGCAAGGTTCAGTTGGCCATGTCAGTTTCTGTATTTATCCAGTATTCTGGGAGTGGGACGTGACACCTTCGGATCAAACGCACGTGTGAAGTCTTTAGAGTCTTCGGATCAAAGCTCGATGTTGTAAGAAGTTTGCAAGCTTCGGATCAAAGCTTATGATTCACTATTGGTGATTATAGTGGATACAACTCCAAGCAATAGTTCTCGGGCCTGGACTAGTCCTCTCAGAGAAAAAATAGGATAAAATTACGGTGTTTGTATTTTCTCTTCTCAACTCTTATTTTACTACATATTCTTAATTGATATATCTGTTAGTACATATACAGCATTTACGTTGCTTAATTTTTAATTAGGGTTTATTATTTCTGCTTTACACACGCACTCTATTCACCCCCCCTCTAGTGTTGCCTTAACTGCCCTATAATTGGTATCAGAGCAGGTACTCTCTGAATTAGTTTATGATCCCAATTGCTCCTACAATTCGTATCAGAGCAGGTACTCTCTGAATTGGTTTCTGATCCCAATTGCTCCTAACAATTGGTATTAGAGCAAGTACTCTCTGAATTGGTTTCTGATCCAATTGCTCCTACAATTGGTATTAGAGAAGGTTTTTATTAACTTGTGCTTAGTTTATACACTCTAGAATGCTCATGGCTAACTTTACAAAAGAAGGATAATCCATATATAGACCTCCACGTTTTGATAGAAACAATTACACTTATTGGAAGACATGGATGAGCTTTTACTTAAAATCACTTGGTTTTGATATATGGCTAATGTTATTGAAGGTTATAGAACATCTACTATTATTTCTCCTCTTACTTCTAATATTGTTAACAAACCTTATTATGACTACACGGAAGAAGAAAAAAGATTGGCTAGTGTTGATGCAAAAGCAATGAATGCTCTTTACTTTGCTTTAAACAATAATGAATTTAATTGTATTTCTTCTTATGCTACCTCATATGAGATCTGAAAACTTCTTGAAGCAACTAATGAGTGCATGCATGAAGAAGAAGCTAGCGATATGGAAGTAGAAAAAAGTTCTAATGCAAGCACTCGGCACAAAAGCAAAGCCAGCGATTTAGACGATGATCAATCACAAAATGTAGCAAATGTATGCTTAATGGCATTTGATCAGGTATCTAGAAACCCTCTATATGATGACTTTACTTTTGATGAATTGGGTGATGCTTTTAGTGATCTTCTTAATGACCACAAGACACTTTTGGATAAATACAAGGACACTAAGAAGGAACTCAAAGCACACAAGCAGGAGATTAATATATTGTCTACACTTTTAGATGATATTAGAGAGACAATATACTAGTGACACAAATGAATTGTCTACTATTAGATTAAACTTACATGAAGCTTTACTGAGTATTGAACAGAAAGACAAGGACTATGCCAAGCTCATGGAAGAATTTATGATAGATAAGAAGAAAAATAGTTGTGCTCTAATCAGATTAGATGCCTTGACTGCTAGATACACTGAGTTATAGGATACATCCAAAAAGTTAGAAATTGGATTAGGAAAATAGCCTGTAAAGACTTCTTCCCAATCTAACATGTGTCACTCAAAACCCAAGGACACTCATAAGACACAGCCCAAGAAGGCCAAACCTTCTAATCATGCATTTTATTACAAATATTCACGCAAGACACAATGCACCACTTCACATAGTCATATTCACCATATTATTTCTAACACTTATGTCCATGCTACATGTCATTACTGTGGTCTACAAGGATACTTTTCACAACATTGTAATATTAAATAGTTGGTTAGTATGAACAAATTTATGTGGATACCAAAAGCTAACAAATATGGATCCAAATCTTGGATACCAAAGTTTCTGCCTAATGATGTAGGTAGAACGCTTTGTGTCAGGATTTAGCATCAAGAAGAATGTTGGTGGTTGCAAAGCTACAAATGTCATCTTTCAAGCAATTGCACCAACATAAGTAAAGCAACGAAAGCTACTTTGGTAACATAAAAAATATTTTCTTCCTAACTGGCTAAATTATAGAATCAAACATGTCTTTAATTTTTCAATTGTTAATATAAGACTTATGATACTAGCATGCTTAGTTAATTCTTATTATTTCATCTAGCATGACTAGTGGTTGAGTGTTTTTAGATGTTTTATTGACTATTGCACATGACTAAATATAGATTTGAATCATATGTTCTTAGATCACCTTATTTATTTAGTGCATATTTTTCAAGTATATATATTTTTTTTTTTTGTGAAATAAGATTTACGATATTTGCTTAATTCTTTTGTTAACTCTGAACATCGTTTTGCTTATATCTTTACTAATCCCCTAACCAAGTATCGCCTCAACTTTATTTGTCAAGAATTAGGAATTCTGAATTTGAATGATGTACAAAGACTTAAATTGCTTGAAATTCTTTTAAATCTAAGTTATGTAAAATTAAAAATTATTTTGGGTATAAGCCGAAAGGGCCCTTCTGTCAAAATACGTAAATAGCCTAAGCGACACGGTACTTAAGTGTCTTCGGACCACCGCTAGCTAAGATCCGGCCCCTACAGCTAACCCAAGATGATCGGTACTTTATAGAATCATGATTTGTTAAGGTCTTTTCTGTAATTTATTGTTTCGAATACAACAACGAATTTAGTGTCTACTTTTTGACTTAGAGTTGGCAACTGTTATCGTCAAGAACTGAAATTTCTAGTTTTAACTATGCGTTTAAAATTATTGGTGATGATCAGTAGTTATTGGTTCGGTCTTTAGTAGAAATTGATGCTGATGATATTCTAGTTACAATTGGTATATTTTCTAGGCTATATATTTCCTATATTCTGCACTATGAAAGCTTTTTTTGATTGTGTTCATAGTATATGGAGTATCTATAAAAGTTCATGATTATCTATATTTAGATAGGTCATACTTTGTAGGGGAGCATTCCAGTCATCTGAATATTTTATTCTCAAGAATTTTGATTCTCTCATTTACATTCATGTTTATCTAAAAAATATTCATATAACATGTTAAAGTAATTGAGTTCAAATGCATGAATCATGGATACTCGGATAGATTTTTTTTATAATTTGACAGAAATTTATTCATTTATGTCATTAAATAGTATCTATAATTTGCAATTATGTCTTGTTTTTTTCACTTTGTGTTTCATATATTGTCTATATTTGCTCTACAAGATATATCATTTTAATGAAATGACAAAGAAAAAGAAAAATGACCGATATGTAAGACAAGTACAAAAGAACAGAAGAAGCAATACAGGAGAAGACAAGGACCAATAATGCGTCTATATCGTCATTCAGGAATTACGGGGGAGCCTTGTACTTTTCAAAGATATGTGCCCAGGTATAAATATTGATGTATCGATCACAGTTTGTCAATTATCAAAATGGGGGAGATTATTGGCCCAAATGGCTAACCATCAACTCGATTTCGATAATCGACTAACTATGATCTGATATGACTCAATACGGCACATAAAAGGATAATCGTTGCATCTCCATTACTTCACTAAAGACAATACTGTAACAAGTCTACAAGCTGTGTTATTGAGTCTATATTTTATATTCATTGAGTCTAGGATAAAATGTACATCAGGTTCGTGTTGGTACTAGGAAACTCAAATCCATATTAAACCAGAACCTAGTCCACTCAAAATAGCCTGAACCAAACCAAACCTGGACCCAATATTCTGGAAACAGACCAACAGAGTTCGGACAGAACTCGGGGCGAACTCGGTCACCCTAAGACCCAGTTTGCAACGTTACCCCGTGAGACCAGGATTCTAATGTTCGACTTTCTGAGCGTTGGGCATCCGAACTCGGCTCAAAAAAATCCTATAAATAGAGATTGAATTCCACATTCTTATCAACTCATTCACTCACTTTCATATCTCTATCTTCCTGAGCTATAAATCTTCTCCATTCCCAAGATCAACTCCCAGCCTTCTAGTGCCAAGGCAGTTCTGATTTAGAAGTCCGATAGAGTTGTAAAAATTTTGGTTTGTCAAGTTCTCTAGTATTTGAAGTCAGCGTGTCCTTCGGATCAAATGCACGTGTGAAGTCTTTCGAGCCTTCGGATCAAAGCTCGATGTTGTAAGAAGTTTGCAAGCCTTCGGATCAAAGCTTATGATTCACTATTGGTGATTATAGTGGATACAACTCCGAGCAATAGTTCTCGGGCCTGGACTAGTCCTCTCAGATGAAAACCAGGATAAAATTGTAGTGTTTGCATTTGCTCTTCTCAACTCTTATTTTATTGCATATTCATAATTGATATATCTGTTGGTACATATACTACCTTTACGTAGCTTAATTTTTAATTGGGGTTTATTATTTTCGCTGCACACACGCACTCTATTCACCCCCCCCCCCCTCTAGAGTTGCCCTAACGGTCCTACAATTCAGTGGCAGTTTTTTGACCCTTTTAGGGGTATTTTGGTTATTTTGCTAAAAATGACCAAAATACTCATTATAACAACTCTTTTTTTAGGGTATTAGGGGTCATTTGGCCCCAAAAAATTCTCATAAATAGTCCATAATTCATGAAAAATAAGCACAACAAAATTTCTTCCCTCTTACAAAATTTCTTCCCTCTCTTACAAAGTTTAGAAATAAGGCCATTATAAAGTTTAGAAGCAAAGCAATTACTGGAGTCCAACTTCTTCTCTCTCAAAAAAATTTTTTGCGATTTCTTTTGCAGGCTTCTAGCAGACGTTACAAGTAACTTTAATATTATAAAAAAAAATCTGATTTGAGATTTTTCTTTCCTCTCTCTCTTTTGGTCGAGAAGTAATTCATTTCGCTTTAAAAATTTTTAATTTTTTTTTAAATATGGATGGACAAGGTTCAAACCAACATTATGAAAATTATAATTATTATAATAATATGTTTGAAAATAATCATATTCCTGATTCTGTGCCACTGACATAAATGTCACCTCCTGAAGTTAGGATTATGACCACAGCTACAAATATTGGCAATAGGAAACAATCTTTTTTATGAAAATATTATACAAAAATATTTGTCACTGATAGTGAGGGCGCACCAATTTTAGATCCAACAGATCAAAAACCAATACCTAAAGCTACGGAATGTAAGAAATATAAGCGAGTTTACAAATGGGAAAAAATGATGGCACTGGCACTTTAAAAAGATACTACGTAAGTTTTTATGGCAAAGACACACTGCAGGCTACACAAACATAGCTAAGTACCAGTGGTCAAGGATCTTTTATAGGTAACTTAACTTATTCTGATGCTCATAACAAGACTGAGTTAGCAAGATATATGATATGTGAGGAACAACCCTTTACATTTGGTGAGAGTGATTTCTATTATAAATATGCAAGTAATACCATTAATCCTTGTTTTACTAAAGTTTTTAGATCTACTGCTAGAGTAGAGGCTCTGAATTTTTTTTTTTTAAAGATAAGGCTGCTTTGAAAGAAAGTTTTATGCATGTTAGTAAATTAGTTTTAACTTCTGATATATGGACTACTAATGCAATGCACCCCAAGCCCAAAAACCTCACTTCTTCAACTAAAAACACTGTTTGGACGTGCACTACCTAGAACTTTTGCTCGGCAAGTATACCTTGCTATTGTACTGCTACTTACATTCCACATGATGCTCTCATTCTGTTTTATTTATTTGTATTAGACCTATTTTATGAGACTATCCATTATCATGAGTCATTGGTCAGGACACAGTATTATACAAGTTTGTGAGTCTCATATAGATCACGGACTGCGTGACAGGTCTGGCCTCTTGTACGTATGAGTCGTGCGTTAGGAATAACTGCTGATAGAAACTTTGTATGCTAGTAGACCTGGCAGTTATTTAGAGATTTTATCGTGTCATGGATATGGCATGCTTAGAGCATGAGATGGGGAGAACAACAAGTATGATATTTGGGCTCCTTTGCACTTTTCATATATTGGAGTTCGTATACATACGACTGGGCGTGTTACATATTCCTAGTCCTACGTATTTTGGGACTGAGGCGTGACAACTAAGCAAAATTATGCTTATATTTGTATCACGGCACATTATATAGATCCAAGATGGAGGTTGCAAAAATGTATCATTTGTCTAAGGCCTTTAGAATTTTCACATACCGGCGCTGTAATCGGTGGCACTATAATCAATTTGTGCGTGAATATGATATTCACAATAAAAATAGTTTCGATTTCTTTTGATAATGCTAGTAATAACACAACTTCTATTAATGTTTTGAAAACACAATTTACGCCTATGTTAGAAGGTAGACTTTTCATGTTGGATGTGCTTGTCATATTATTAATTTGATTGTACAAGAATGTCTTGAATTCTTTCAACTAAATTTAGAAAATCTTAGATCATGTTTACATAGTTTAAACTCTTCTGCAAGTAGACAACACGATTTTAAAATTTTATGTACACAATATGATGTCACTTTTAGGCGATTTGTTAAGGATGCACCACATAGATAAAATTCTACTTATTTAATATTGCAATCTTCCATTAAGTTTAAAGATGTTATTACATATTATTGTAATGCTAATCCTAGTTTTGATTATCAAGTAACTGAGAATGATTGGTTAATTGCTACTTCTATTTTAAATTTTTAGAATTATTTTGCAATTCTACATATATTATATTATTATCCAACTTCTCCTTTAGCTTTAATAAAAATTCTTAACATGTCTCATTTATTTTGTTTTTCTCGATTAATCCCTTTCTTTGCTTGCAAATATAGAAATGCCCCTGATTTTGATTATGTTGTTGCCAAAATGGAAGCTAAATTAAAAAAAATATTGGGATAATATACCTCTTCTATATTGTTTGGCTTCAATTTTTGATCCTAAGATTAAATTAGATGGTGTATATATTTTATTAGACGATTTTCAAGATAATATGACAGTTGACGTAGGTAGTTTGAAAGTAGAAATTATGGATGTTTTAGATAGCTTAATTGCTTTATATGAAGAAAGAGTTGTATCCACCCTACCTGGTACAACCGTTCAAGGTAGTAGCTCTAATTTTTTGTTTAAATTATCATATGCTAAAAGCGTACTGCAAAGAAAGAAAGAAAAATAATCTTCCCAACCTACGCAAGAATTGCCCTTATATCTAAATTCTTACGAAGAAGATGAAGATGACTCTTCATCTTATTATTCAATTTTAGAATGGTGGAAGAGACGAAAAAAAGTATCATATACTTTCTTCTATAGCACACGATATTCTAATTGTCCCAATGTCAACGGTAGCATCGGAATCTTATTTTAGTGCAGGTTCAAGGATGCTAAACAAGAAGAGGAGTCGGTTGCTGCCAGATATTTTGGAAGTTTGTGTTTGCGTTCAAGATTGGACCCGTGCTGAACAAAGAACTCAAGACCCAAGAGATGAAAGTGTCGATATCTCAGAACTGGACTTTGAATCTCTTACTATGGATGCCGCTACTGAAGGAGGAGCTGAACAATAAACTTCAACGAAAGACAGACGACAAATTTTTTTTAAAAGACTTGTACATTTTTTACAAGCTTTATGCAAATAAAATATTATTTACAAGTTTCTATTTTTTTTTTACTTAATGTTATAATACATTTATAATTTTATTGCCATTAATAAAAGAAATTCAGTTTTTTTCTTACTTAATGTTGTTAGTTGTTTACATTTAACAACTTTATGTCTATATAAATAACTTCTTTAAATTTAAAGTTATAAATTTATATTTAAATTCAAAAAAATAGATTTATACATTTTTTTATAAGTTATTCCAAATTTTTTTTTAAAAAATCAACTTATAAATATCTAGATTTTAATTTATACTTAAAAGTTATATAAATATTGATATAAAGAAATTAAATAAATTTTCTAACAAATAAATTTATAAATTTTAAATTATACTAAACATATAACTTATAAATTTCAAATAAATTTACACTTAAAGTTATATAAAAAACTTTCTAACAAATAACTTATAAATTTCAAATTATAAAAAAATAACTTAATAACATATAAATTATATCATATAGATTATATATAAAATATATATAAATAAACGTAAACAAAATAAATAAATAAATAAACCGGGTAGGACCGGTCCAACCATGAACCGGTCCGGACCCAGATCGGTTCGATCCAGTCCTCCCCTGACCGAGTCATGGGTACGGACTGGGTCAAAATTTTACCAGGCCGGCCCAGTCCGTCTCTCCTCTCGGGTTGAGTCCGGCCCGGACCAAACTCGGTCAAACCCGGTTGACTCGAACCACGGACTGGCCTGGACCGACCCAATATGCACCATGAATCAGTCATGTTCAACTTTTGTAGTGTCCTTATAAAGAAAGTCTTTATAAATTAAGTTACTTAAAAATAGGACAAAATTCATTGCATCGAAGTGCACAACAACATTTAAAGTTGTTGTTGAGGGGGGGGGGTGGAGAACATATAAAATGTCAGAACTTCATATTCACTCATCATTACTGCCAAATTCACAATGGACCATCCGCTCCTCCTCTTCTTCCTACTCCTCGTCGGCGCTACGGTAACCGCCCGGTGCTCCTACACCGACCTCCTCCGCGCGGCGGAGGGCGACGCGGAGTGGCTCCGGTCGGTCCGGAGGCGGATCCACTCCCACCCGGAGCTCCGGTTCGAGGAGCACAACACCAGCGCGCTCATCCGGGCCCACCTCGACCGGCTCGGGGTGGGCTACTCCTTCCCCGTGGCGCACACGGGGGTCGTCGCCTCCGTCGGCTCCGGCGGACCTCCCGTCGTCGCGCTCCGCGCCGACATGGACGCCCTCCCCCTCCAAGTATGTATATATTTCTTCTTCTTCTTCTTGTGTAATCTGAGAGTTTGGTCGGGAATTTTGTGCAAAAATGTTGACTTTTTTGTATTTCTGATAGGGCTTTTGTGTAAAAAATTGTTTTTTTTTTAATTTAGGGTTTATTGGTGGATTGGTGTAGAATTATTTGTTTGTGAATTGGATTGGGCCCTTTCGGTAACGGTGTTGTTAAATGCACCCATTATTTTATTCTGTTTACCTTTTTTTTTTTTACTTTATTAAGTTTACTTTTTAAATTTTTTTTTTTTTTTAGTTTACCTTCTTTCTCTTTACTACTATATTAAAATATATATATACAGTCCATATAAATTGATTTGTTGCACAAATATATCCAACACAGGCATGAATAAAATTCATGAATTTTTTTTTATGAGCGCTACCTTGGTCCATAATACAGTTATTTTCTCCGAGATTATCCTCATTTTCACACAGTTGGTAGAAAATTTTGACATGTTGCTTTTTATTGAAAAATTCAATTAGAAAATCGGATGAAGAGAAGGTTTAGGAAAAAAATATTTGTTTAAGGAAGAAAAATTATAAATAATTATCTCGTTCTCTAAAAAAAAAGAAAAAAAAATTGTATGTAAAGATCTTTATGTAAAAATATGTATGGTTAATTTAAACATCTTTACATAGAAAAGTAAACTGATTGCATTAGCTTTATGTATGAGTAAACATGTGTATCAACTTTACATAATCGTCTATTTATATAAATATGTTTACAATGTGGACATGTATATCAACTTTACATTTAAAATATTTAAAACATGTTTATCAACTTTATCTAGGTGTAAATTGATTAGATTCTTTTTAAGAATGAACTATCAGTTATTAAATTAGACATTATATCTATAAAAAATTTAGTTGTGGGGGTAGAATTATAGGTTAATTTTTAGAGAAAAATATAAAGTTGATCAAAACTCGAGTAAACAGAATGAAAACAGGAGTGTGTTCAATAACACCCTTCTGTAAGAGGTTTTTAGTTTGGTTCTTCGATTTGTGTAAAAAAAAAAATTGTAATTGGTGGGACTATGGAAGGACTTCTGTAAGAAACATTGTAATTTTGATAGGGTGTTCTGTATAAAAATGTTCTTTTTTTCTTTTTTGGAAGTTGGGTTTTCTTAATGAGTTATGTGATTTGGGTTTTATACTAGGGTTTCGTGTAAAAGGATGTTTTTTTTTGTGTGGTTTCAATGGGTTTTTTTTTTTAAATTTAAAATCTTCTAATTTGGGGTTTCCGTTAGGAGGTTTGTGCAAAAATGATTTCATTTTTTTAATGAGAAATTTTGAGTTGTTCTCCACTTGTTTTGCCATAATTTAAAATGCATTCCACCAAATTACTATAATACATGAATTCTCCCCTTTTATCGAAAATTGTTGACTAAGTGTCAACTCTTTTGACCTACATAAATAATAAAAATAATAAGTTGTACTCCATTGATTTTACAATGATTCAAGTTACATCCCACTTATTTTAGGTTATTTTGGTCATAATTCAAGGTGCACCCTAGTATTTTGGTCGAGTTTAGTGTTAGTTCGTTAAAAGTGGAAGATTTCATACATTATGGTAATTCGGTTACTCATTGACGATTTTCGTTAAAAATGGAGGGTTTATGGATTATTGTAATTCGATGGGATACTAATTAAATTATGGTAGGGGGATAACTCAAAAATTTTCCTTTTTTATTTTTTGAATGGAAGGTTTTGTATATAAGTGATTTATGTTGCAGCTTGGGATTTTTGTAATAAATGAATTCCTTTTAAAAATGAGAATTTTTAATCTTTTATTTATTTATTTATTTATTGTAGGAATTGGTGGAGTGGGAGCATAAGAGCAAGGTGGACGGGAGAATGCATGCGTGCGGCCACGATGCCCACGTTACGATGCTGCTCGGCGCCGCCAAATTGCTCAATCAGCGCAAGGACAAGCTCAAGGTAACTAACTATATACACTGCTGCTTCTTTGATACTACTGTGATGGGAAAAACAGTTGTTGTAGGTTCAGGTTTGGTATTGTCCAAGCTATCAAAAGTTGTTGTAATAAGCTGCTTTTATAAATTTTGGTCTTAAGGCCGTTGTCGACTAGGGGTGCAACTGGGACGGGTTGGGTCCGGGTTTGAGCTCAACCCGAGCCCAACCCAATGAATCATAAGCCTAACCCAAGCCAAAGTCCGACCCGATCTCGGGTTTAACATATGTAGCCCAAGACCAAGTCCGGAGGACCGGATTTGGCTCGGGTTGGATCGGGTCCATCAGATTTATCAGGCTCTGCTATGATATTTGAAATAATTTTAAACAAGAGTAATATTAAACATATAATCAAAGAGCAATCAAGCCTCAATCATTACAAAATAAAAACTGAAATAAGATTTAGGATAAAGATTTAAAGAGTTTTGCTGGAAATTTTAGGGTATAAACATTTTATTTAAGAAATATATATATATATATATATATATATATATATATATATATATATATGTCGGGTTTCAGATTCTTTGGACAACCCGACACATGAATCCGAGTCCAACCCGGTTTTTGATCGGGTTCAAATATTTTAACCCGGACCCGAGCCCAAATCCGAGTATCTTCAACCATAACCCAACCCATTAACGGGTTTACCCGATCGGATTCGGGTTTAGCCCGTCCGAGTTGCACCCCTATTGTCGACTGAACATGCTTGGTACTTAGATTGGCGAACAAACATGCTTGGTAACTACATTATAATAGTTGTTTTGGTAAAAATATGTTTTTTCAGTGGTCAAATTATTGAAAACCATCGGAACTTGACATATCTCTATCTCTGCTCTTTATAAAAAAGGCTTGAAAACGGTTCAAAATGAGCCGTCTAAACCGTATGTATATTATCACATAATTAAAAATTAAAAAATTTTAATAAATTCTAACTAATTTTTAACTACATAATATTATCTAAATATAGCCAAACACCTCTAACTCGTGCGATTAAGGCGGTAGGCATTCTCCTTGACTGAGTAGGTTCGATTCCACGGAACTGCGTTATCTATAACAAATTATAAATTTTTTTTTTCAAAAATCAACAAAAAAAATTAGGTACAATGTACGTGCACATTACTAACTAATAAAGAGGCAAAGGCACGGGATGAAATTTCAGAACAAAGCTAAAGCGCATTTTTGTCAAAGGGACATGATAAGCTGAAGTGGCTCTTAAAAGCAACGACCTCCTTGCTTTCAAGGGAAACAAATGAAAACGCAACAACTTTATAAAAGAACAATACAACTTTGACCACATTAAAAAAAGTATGATTTTCAAAGAAAAGAAGAAGAAGAAGAAGAAGAAGAAACTTTCATAAGTTGTAACACTTGGAAAAGCAACTCTCATAAGTTGTGGTGTGGATGGATTTGATCAGCGCCATGGGGAGGGGGTTGATAGGAAGGGATGGAAGGAAGAAGATCGTGGTGGTGGGTTAGGATTTAGGAAAAATGTGACGATTGTGTGTTAGGGTTTAGAGAAGAGTAAAAGATAGTGGTGGAGGACTAGGATTCAGGGATGAGAAAGAAAATGGCGGTGTGCTAGCATTTAGGGATGAGTGAGGAAGAGAATATGGTGATGGTGGTTAGGGTTAGGATGTGGTTTGTTTGAACTTTCGGTCTAGGATTGTCGTATATTTATTATCAAGTCTGATCGAGGATAACAAACTAAAATTACTTAAAAGGTTCAAAGTGTGATTGTGAAATTAAAAGGTCACGGCAGTAAAGTGAACATAGGACAAAGTCACAAAGTTCAAAGTGAAATCAGCAATAATTTGACTATCTAACCCTCAACCTATGTTGTAGGCATGACACATGTTACTGCATCGTGTATTTGGAGCACTCGGGTCTTGACCACTATGTTCTGACAGGATGCGATACAGACATGGTACCGCATCTCAACTACAGAGATCTGGTGCAATTGCAAGGGTATTAGCTTAGTGCCAGAGCAACCCAAGTCCAGATCATGTCAGTCACACATTTTAAATGGATTAGAAAAACAACAGATTGTAAGTTCAGCTCTTAACCCACAAAGTAGAGTTTCAAATTTGTCGGGGTCATTCGAACAATTTAAGTAAGTATATAGCCCTCAACCCTCATCACCGCTCGGGAGTTTTGGCAGAGTG
Organism: Iris macrosiphon; assembly: GCA_036927795.1. Taxonomy (NCBI): domain Eukaryota; kingdom Viridiplantae; phylum Streptophyta; class Magnoliopsida; order Asparagales; family Iridaceae; genus Iris; species Iris macrosiphon. Next base: position 182,567,098 of record JAYESA010000010.1, on the reverse strand, counting down.
GCTTGGACTTTTACCAATAGTAGTTCGAAACATATCCAATTGCACCCAATTCTCTCTTAATGCACCCTAATATATTCTACATTATGCAAATTAAATGCACCATAATATATTCTACGTCTCGCAAATTCATTTACAATTCAAAACACCAGTCCTTATTCAAAATTTTGGTGTTGGCTATGTGAATCCTTTTCTTCCATTTAGCTCTGTTAAGAGCCATTTCCTCTAGCATTAACAAAAACTATACCCTTTGTTAGAGCCTCAATCCAAATTCTTTTAGGACTTGGTCTTCGCAGCTTCTTTGACTAATATATGATCGCTTCTCCTAACTGGTCCAATCTATTGGTCTTGGCTCCGCATGAGACGATTTTATCTCAATATCCTTGGTTGGCGCAGCCTCCAACTTCCCATGAGTACTCATTTGTTATCCTATCTTTCAAAGCATTGCCACTCATCCATGTTATCATGCTCATTTAATTAGGCTAATTTTCTGAACGTGTTTTAATTACCTACTCATATCCATAAAACATGGCTGATCATGTAGCTGTCCTTAGAACTAAATTCTTACTTCTGGTTACTTTTTAAGTTTGTGAGTTTGAATTTTGTTAATCTGTGCTATAGGGAACCGTGAAGCTTATTTTCCAACCTGCAGAAGAGGGTGGAGCAGGTGCATATCATATGATAAAGGAAGGTGCTCTTGAAGGCGTGGAAGCAATCTTCGGTATGCATATTACCTACCAACTCCCCACCGGAACCATAGCTTCCCATCCAGGACCTACACACGCTGCTGTATGCTTCTTCAGAGCAACGATAGAGGGAAAAGATGGAGATGCCGCAAGCCCTCATTTAAATATAGATCCTATAGTTGCTACATCATTTGCCATTTTGGCAATGCAACCACTGACATCCAGAGAAGATGACCCTCTGCATAGTCAAGTATGTCACTCTCTTCATCTTTAGAGTCAATGGTGGGTGGTTGCTATCTTCTGAGAACTGTTAAAAAGTAGAATTGTATGGAGTTTTTTATTTGATAGGGGGGAGCACAGGAACTTTTGAACTAGGTCTATTTGTCCAGCACGTTTCAGACACGCCTCTGACACGGGTTCAGCACGTGTGGGACACTGCAGTGTTGTGTCACGAACTGATTGATTTCATGCGATTAACCCTTTATTTACTTATAAAACTTCTACTGATGGCTCGGCATTCTCTTGATGAAGGGATTATCTGTTACTTATGTCAAGGGTGGCACAACATACAGCACAACCCCTCCTAAAGTGGAATTTGGGGGAACGATGAGGAGCCTCACTACTGATGGCTTGCAGAGGCTCAAGAGACGAGTCAAAGAGGTCGGTTATGCCTTCTTTCTTCAATGTTTTATGAAATATGATTATGATTAGAATGTAGTATTGTAAATCATTAACACTATTACGTCAGTAATTATCTTGGGGTTATTTCTAAAGGCACATCCAAACTTGTTTAGGATAGCCCACTTTTTTTGTTTTTATTTACAAGTTTGCCATCGAATTTTTTTACTCGTGGTTGTCCAAATATATTTTAGGGCTGTCAGTGTCAATAGTCCTAGAAAACGAGCATCAAAAGCAGCGGCGGCCACTCGGTGCTCGCGCGTCTCCGGCCGCGAGACCCCCTCCCTCCACCTCGCCGTCTTCCTCCTCCTATCTCCGCATCCTCCTCCGGCGGTTGGCGTTGGGGTTTTGTGTGTGTGTGTGTGTGGTAAAAGTTGCCCTAAGTAAAAGTTGCCCTAGAAGAGGGGGGGGGGGGGGGAGGGGGGAGTGGGGACAGTCCATAGTAATTTTTTTGGGTTGTCCTAAGTAAAAGTTGCTTCAACATGGACTAGCACGAAGTAATGGACTGTCCTGAGCAAGTTTGGATGTACCTTTAGAAATAACCTTATCTTGGTTGCTTCGTTCTGAGAAAAAAATATTGTTTTCCTTGACTTAGGTAATAGAGGGTCAGGCATCTGTACATCGGTGTAAATCTTCCGTTATCATGGAGGAGGACGGATACCCGTCTTACCCAGCTGTGGTGAACGACGAAGAATTGCATCGGTTCGTTCAAAGAATCGGTGGCCTTGTGCTTGGTTCAGATAAGGTGTTGATGGGGAAGAAGATCATGGCGGGCGAGGACTTTGCGTTCTATCAGCAGCAGGTCCCCGGCGTGATGTTTACCATCGGAATGCGGAACGAAGAACTGGGTTCAGTCCACCCTGTTCACTCTCCCCATTTCTTTCTCGATGAGGATGTTCTTCCTATAGGAGCAGCATTGCACACTGCAATAGCAGAAGCGTATCTGCATGAGCACAGCAATGCCAATTAAATCAAGTCTTAAAAACTGTGAAATTTCATGTGTTGTATACATACCTAGAAAAGGATTAGGTACTGTTGTGAGAGCTTCCATAGCATTAGAAGTTCATGAGGAATAAATATTTTTGCAAGTTTTTGGGTACCTGCATGGATGGATTTTGTAGTCATAGTCTGTAATTTATTCAGGATTTTTAAGGTTGTGATGTGAAATAGATTGTTGGATACTTGTCCATATAGAATAGCTTTAGAAGATGTAGGGGTGAGCAGGGTGAGCGTTTGGTTTATTCTGCTTCAACTGAACAACAATAGTCAAAGTCAAAATTGAATAGAATAAAATTTTGGAAATTCAAAACCAAAATCGAATCAAAATTAGCATAACCGAACTGATAAACGATTTGGTTTTTCAATTGGCCTGTTTTTTATTGTTTAATGGACCGAACTCAAAATTTAGATTGTGGTTAAATTATATTAAAAATTATAATTTTAAATATATGTTTGTTGTATTTTTAAAGTTGAAACAGTTGTTAAGTTATTATAATTTGACTTTAAAAGACGTTCATATAATTGTTGTTTTCAAAATATACACAAAAATATATATACTTTTAATAATAAAATATACATAAAATTGAAAATATTTAATAATTATATAAGTCTTAATCGATTTCCAGATTGAAATTGAATAATCTATTTTAGTATTTTCAAATCGAAACCGAACCGAATTTTTTATTGGATTTGGTTTTCAGTCCAAAACAAAATAATGCTCGCCCTTATGAAGGTGTATTGCCACTGGAAAGAACGTCGAGTAGTTTGTAAAATACAAGGCAAACATTATGCTACAAAATAGAAATTAAAAAAATATATACTCTAGGCCTAGTGAGCTGTTTCATGATAATTGTTTTTGAAAGCTTTTTCTACCAGAGAGAACAAACCGCCACAAGAATTAACCACACAAATATAATAGCATAAGCAGCCAAAGCTCCATTCATGATAATACTGATTGATAATATAAATCAGCAGCAAGTAACATTAGCTGATCGTTTAACCAACTCTGAAATTGCTCATTGTCTACGAAACATTTTTGAAATTTTTGAAAAAAAGTTGGAACTTCATACCATCAGGGATCATCAGGGATTGACAGACGATGGATTTCCAAAGTTACAGTTGGCAGTAGTTCAATTGATCCAATAGAGACTCAAAAAAATTTGTGAAATTTGTATTTGGATTTCCTTATTCTAATCAGTATTTAGATCTTAGACCAACGGTTGACTCGTTATTTATGTACGATAATGAAAGAGGCACTCTAGTACACATAAGAAATGAAATTATAGTAGGTATAGACATCTACCGTGAGGTAGATACAATGATTCTTACAACAACACAACACAACCAGTCGAATCAACCTGGTCCAATATCCAAATACTAATTATGTCGATTATGAAAACCCAAATGCAAATTTCATAACTTATACGAGACCCAAAGTCGAAAAAACCTGATCCAATATTTAGTATTAATCAATAACTCCCAAGATTAAGAAGTATGGATAATAGTAATCAGTAACTCTCAAGATCAAGAAGTAACTATTTTTACATAAGGCCTCGAAGTGGTTGGTTACAGCAAACAAGGGTAGTACACAGTATAAAGATCAAAAGATTTCTGCCAACAACAACACATGCCATTTCACACTGTTGGATCATAAACGAAGTCGAGATGGAAACGGAAAGAGCACAACAGGCAAAAGGCAAGTATGGACTTCATGAAGTGAGTTGCCTTGACTGAGTGTCGGCTTCGCATCAGAAGCCAATTCTGCTATTTGAAACTAATAAGGTCCTCGCGTTACTCATCACCCATGGCCAGCTCCAGCGCATAGTCATCCCTCTCCTGCGCATAAGTAGGAATCAAATAAGAATTACAAATGATTATTCCCGCTAAATAATCATGAGTATATAGTATGCATTTGTGGAAACAATTAGAAGTTAAATCACAGAAAGCACATTATCTTCTGATTTAGTGGTTGACAGGAAAGAGACAGCAAGGGTTTACGAATACTCTGTATCGACTGTATTATTATGTTAAGAGTACAGAAAACTCACAACAGGGCCTCTTGCAAAATACCGTCCAAATTGAAGCCAGTATACCTTCAAAAAGAAACCCGAGATTGTGTTCCCAGGAATATTAGTAGTCTAGTCAAGCTTAAGTAACTAAATAATGAAATAGTCGATTATTGCATATTGCCAATATGGCATCTATTTTATTATTATTATTATTTATTTATTTTGCTTCGCACAGTTGTACCTCATCCTCATCTTGTGTTTCCACTTCGATGTCAGAAGATGGAAAACCCACACAAAGTAATGCATAACCCTGTAAGAAAGAAATTTGTAGTCAATAGTCTCGCACACCAAAATTTTCATCTGTATTCTAGTGCCCAACCAAGAGGAGTCAGCTCAAGGTTCAGAAAAAGAAATGATGGGTAATAAAAAAATGTTCATCTGTGTTCTAGTGCTCAACCAAGAGTGAAGAACCATATGGTTTATCTACTAGACTACTATGCATATTTTACCTTCTTGAACCTCTCAAAACTTCTGAGACATTGAGAAGTCATTGAAAATTCCACATCTATATAGAAGACTTCACTGATGACCTCCCTCACATATCTATCCTTTTTATCTTCTAATCTTGCTTCTCGTCTGATGAGTACTGTGCAATAGTTCTTTACTAAATTCCAAAATTAAGGCTAGACATTTCTAATTTCTTAAGAAGTTAATGGAAAGAAAAGATCTGATAGGTTTTTTTGCTAACACTAATTATACTTTGATATTTTCTACAACTTTCTCATTCATGCATCGAAGCTTAAACCTACTTTAGTAATTTGCAACAGTTACCATATTCCCATAACTCGACAGCCAACAAGCACATATTTCCCTTTTCCAAAGTTCGAATGTATTACTCTACTCTTCTTTCTCCTCAGTTTGCACCAAATCTTTTAGAGAAATTTACATGAAATTATGTATTGGATCAAGTTTACACTAAAAGCAACGTTTAAATTTAGTTACACCTTGAGAAAGTACACAAAACTATCTTATTTACTGGACCCATTTAAGCGGTCCTTACAGTCTCTGAAACTGTAAATAAGTTTATACAGTTTTAAAGTTCATATTTAAATTAATAGGCTATTATATTTGTAACTTTTTTTATGTTTGTTCATAGTTTTTCCACCCTCTTCTCGAAAAAGAGAAAGAAAATCTTCTATCACAGCGCTTGGTAATGCTTAAGGTATTATAATCCTGTTCCAATCCAATCAACTTCAGAATATTTCTTATCGGGCATTTTAAATCTTGCAAATTACTACACAATCTCAAACATGCCTCTTTCAACTGGCCAGTATCAAATTCTTCCTACGAGAACATTTTGTATCCCTCTTGTAAATGACAGTACCATCCCAATCATGTCTTAAATAAATAAAAAAGTCCTCCAGTTAACTAAATAGCCAACAAGTTTACTTTAATATAAGAGTTATTAATTTATTTATTTATTTATTTATTTATTTATTTATTTATTTATTTTTGGGGAGTTGGGGGGGGAGGGGGGGGGGGGGGGGGGGGGGAGTGGGGGGGGGGGGGGTTGTGGTTTGGATAAATACAAATAACTCTTATTATAATCATTGCCTATATGAACCCTTACAGTTTAAGTACGAACATCCTAAAATGACCACAATCTTATAAGCACCTGCACCATATACCACTCTATTGCCTGATGATCACTGCCTAGATCCATTGATGATAAAGTCCAACTTAGCTATTACTCTAGTCTATTAGTGTATTTTATGTCATTATGTGTTATTTATCCTTTGTAAAGTAACATCATGTTTCTCCATCACTTTATATAAAACGAGTATCTTTATTAATTAGGCTAAACCTTCCAATTGTAGACATGCTCAGGTTTTTAATTTTTGGTCATATTTTATGATAAGTCCCAAAATAAAGAAATAAATCTGAACTGGTCTTCATCTAGAAGCATAATATGAAAGAAAACAACATATAAAATGTGATCAAGAAGCAAGAGCAAATACAAATGCTCGCTATATTAGGTGTAACAGATATCAGTTAATTAGAAAATTACTACTATGAACCATGATTAAAAAGCAAAAGCATGGCAACCTTATCTTTTAGCTCGGCAGATATCCCAAGAGCTTCAGGTTGTCTAATTTGTCCAGACTTCACCCGAACAGCACAGCTAGTGCAGCAACCTGTTTAATAAAATACATCTTCCATCAACTCCTACAGAGTCACAGTATGATTTTTCAGACCAACATGTGCATATAAAAGAAAATGTGCATTGGGTTTTATGATTCGTGATTGTCAGCATAATTTTTTCTGTGCCATCTAAATCAACTCCACATCAGATGACTTTCCCAATGACTTCTACATGAACTTGGCCAAGTCTAGATGTCAAACAAGGTCAAGAGTAGAAAAAGGGAATAGATATTTAAGGTTCACTGACAACTATTGTGTTCCTAATAAACGTTCAGTTACCTATTGTGCGTCTCCAATGCAACACCAATGGTATTATTCTCCTTCTATAAAGTCGAACAGATTTAACTAATCTCAAAACATCACTAGATATTCACGAAAATATTGCCTCTAAGATGCCTCAAGTTAGAAGATCATTTCTAAATTTACTGAGTCCAAAGGAGATGATTGATCTATTTAAAGCTTCGGAGAATAATTATAAATACTGATAAAAGTAGTTCCAAGCATGAACTTTTATTTGATTTCTGTGGAAAATTGGCATAACCAATACCATTGCACTTGGTTTATATACTCCATATAAGAACTGGTAGAAATCTTCTTCTTTAATTAGAAAGATGGCACTACTCATGTCAGAAATGTAAATAACTAGATCAGTAGCATAAACTATTCAGGTGTCAACCAAATACATGAAGGAACCCTACGTGGTAACTAAAGCCATACCATCAGTAACCTTCTTTGCAGTAATAAGCTGATGTTAGATTCTAAAAGACACTAGAGAAAGAAGTGGCATCAATTCTAGTTTCTTATATCGAGAGGAGCTTCTTATGATCTTGTATGTTTCATTCTAGCTACTTCACCTAGTTGTATGAAGTATGTAACCACTAGAGAAAGTGTCAAATTTGCTCCAGGAAATGTTTCTCATATTCCTATGCCTAGTAATGGATGAATCTTCGAGGATCTTTATCTAGCTTAGTATAGTACGATCTTCAAAGTCCAAACGTAACAGTAAATGTGCCAATTTTGTTTCAGCCAATTAAGACATTTTTAGTGTCAAAAATCATGCATCAAGTTGTTACTGTCAATAAGTTCAGTAGAATTGATATCATTGGAGTTTGCATAACTTGTTAGCTGGCTGTGACAGAAGTCTATTAGACCACATATTAGCTAATTTTCTCACTAAACAATCATGGTTAGAAGACATACTGCTAACCGTAAGATAATTTTGAACCTACTGCACATCAAGCAAGTTAATATCAGCATGAATATTGATTAGAGGGAAGACGAAGAAATAATATAATTCATTATGTAAAGAGAAAAAAGAGGCAATATACCGTGCCTGCAAGCAAAGGGCAGAGATATGTCCTGTGATTCCGCAGTGTGGAGGATATATTGGTCCTGCGAAAATTCCAATCCAAGACTAAAATAAGCACCTTCAAGAAACCTGCCCCAATGTGTCAATATGAAGAACAACTAATTGGACAAGTAGTCTATCACGATACCTCAGGCACCAGGAACTGGTGAACCACACCCCGCTGCCGGTCATGGACGGTGACCTGGTGGGTAGGAATGGCTGGCGCAGTCTGCAATGAGGATTTGGTTTTAGTCTGGAGTTCTGCCCTCATTGCTAAACTTCTCTTGAATCCTTTCTTGAATGGGGAGCAATTACGAAGAACATTGTACTGGCAAGGGATGTGAAGATCCATCACTCTTCTTCCATACCTAAATGTATCTTTTATAGGTATTGAGAAAAATATAACCATATTTAGGTTAAATTATGTGAAGGAAGATCATGAAATATGAAACTAGAATGGTTTTGAGGAAAAAAAAGTGAATATAAATAAAGTGTATATATACTGGTTAAGGAAAGTGAGATAAGAGTTAAGTTGATGAAGAACAAGGACCCTGATTAGATCGGAAGATGACTTGAAAAAATATATCATAAGCTTCTTTTTCCCCTTGGCAGTTGGCAGGTAGTTAAGAGGCTTGGCTTACAGAAATGTGGTTTCCATCAGAACTACCAAAAGAGGAAGTTGGGAACACTTGAATAAAAAGGTGCAGCTTTTAGAAGATCAGTAAGAGGTAACTCTTGGTATATTAGAATATTTTTGGTATATTTGTTGGGATATTAGAATATTCTTGGTATATTTGTTGGGATATTAGAATATCTACAGGGGATTTCAATGGGGTATTAATGTAAGATGAAGGGTTGTAAGACTATAAATAGCCAAGATTGACAGCAGCTCAACCGATGAACAGGATGCCCTCGAAAGTACTTGGATGGAAGTCTCCATGTGAGATATTGTAAGAAAATAATAGTGGGATACTCCCGCTAAAGGTGTTTGGCTGCGTATGTTTTGTGAAGGACAACAGACCGTCTGTTGGAAAACTTGACCGTAGAGCAGTCAAGTGTGTATTCGTGGGCTATTCGGCGACTCAGAATGGGTACGTGTGCTGGAGCCCAGTAGAGAAGAAGAGGTTTGTGAGCATGGATATTCACTTCAGGGAGCTTGAGCCATACTACCGTCAGGAGGGAACCTCATTCATGGGCAACTCACCTGATACTAAGAGTATGAGGCGAGAGAGAAAAATTGGTGAGAGTTTGGTGGCCGATTTAGGAGTATGGCATGGAGGAATGGTTGAGGAGGAGCAGGAGAGTGAAGAGGAACAGGGGGGGAGATGAGAGGTGTTAGGCCCACGGCTCAGGGGGAAAGATGGACCTTCTCACAGAGACAGGGATATTGGGATGCAGACCTGCAACGACGCCGATCAACCAAGGGTTCAAGCTGTGTGCTGAGGCTGGAGAACCAATTGACCGAGACAGATACCAGAGACTGGTGGACAAGTTGATCTATTTGAGCCACACACGTCCTGATATCTGCTTTGCAGTGAGTGTGGTGAGATGCTACATGCATGACCCAAGGAAGGGTCATATGGATGCAGTGTACCAGATTCTGAGATACTTGAAGGGTGCCCCCGGAAAAGGGTTAATATTCAGGAAGAATGATCACTTGAGCATCGATGGCTACTGTGACTCTGACTGAGCTAGCTGTACTAATGACAGGAGGTCTACCTTGGGCTATTGCATATTTGTAAGAGGCAACTTGGTCTCTTGGAGGAGTAAGAAGCAGTCGGTGGTGGCCAGATCGACAGCTAAAGCAGAGTATAGAACTATGGCCTTGGGAGTTGCAGAGCTGCTATGGCTGAAGAGTATAGAACTATGGCCTTGGGAGTTGCAGAGCTGCTATGGCTGAAGAGTATGCTGATGGAGCTGAAGCTGGATCAAGGAGCCAAGATGAAGCTGTGGTGTGACAACCAGTCAGCCATCAGTATCGCCAACAATCCAGTACAGCATGACAGGACCAAACACATCGAGATCGATAGGTTCTTCATCAATGAGAAGTTGGACCGTGGACTACTGGAGCTAGGTCATGTTCCAACCAAGGAGCAGGTAGCAGACAGTATGACCAAAGGACTTAGCTCTGCAGATATGATTAGAGGATGTGACAAGATGGGCTTAGTGAATATCTTTCGTCCATCTTGAGAAAGATTGTTGGTATATTAGAATATTCTTGGTATATTTGTTGGGATATTAGAATATTCTACAGGAGGTTTTAATGGGATATTAATATAAGATGAAGGATTATAAGACTATAAATAGTCGAGAGATTATCAATAAAAATATAACAATTACTCTAAAATGTACAGTAACAAATGTTTAGTTGAATGGTAAGAGTGTGAATGAAGCATAGTTTAACTTCAAAGAGGTAAGTGATGCCCTCTATCAAGACAATGTTTTCCTAACAAATGACACTGTAGTTCTTGCGTTACGAGGAATGCACAAGCGAGCTACTAGTCTCCACTACTTGCCTATAAGTAGTTAGGTTATTTAATTTTCTGGGATGGTTTTAGTTTCCAGCAAATGTTGTCATTAGAACATCAGAAGCAAAAGTTTTTGAGAAAATCTTATAAAATCATGATACAAGGTAGATAGTCTCCTATCACTAACTTGGACTTTGTTTATTATTATTCTTACTCACCATCCTGGAGTTAACGTCTAAATATAGTTATTTGTAATTACATAAATATACAAATAAATCGCTAGTGGGTCCTGAGAAGCACTGAACTTTGTTGGTGTCTGATTTATCGAATTTGCTCTGGAATAAGCCGTGTCTGATTTATCGAATTTGCACTGGAATAAGCTGTAGATACAAAATTCAAACCGATTCAATTATCCACTCAAATATTTAATCAATACGAGGTAGATACAAAATTCAAACCGATTCGATTACCCACTCAAATATTTAATCAATACCCTTACTCTTTTCTTTTAGAGTAACACCTCGCAGTACGTCATGACCTCCCAACCGATTCGAATGCGGAGGCGCACCAAAAGAACCAATTCCCACAGTACACGTGTAAATCATTCCTCCTATCCATCCATCAATGTCTTGGATTAGTTTTATGTTTGAGTGTAGTATGTCTCCAAACTCATAAATCTTATCCTTTCCATCCATATATATTGAATTACATAACAATATAACAACGAAAAGTATAAAACTATTTCCCAATCATTCAATTCATTATATTTATATGGGTATTTATATCCTGACCATGAACTTTCAATTCAATTTCAGAGTGTTGGATACAACATCCTAGTTTAATTTGGAGTGACCATGTCGTGTCCGATACGTGTACAACAAGTCGCAACGTCGCAACACATAATGGCACCAAGTTCAGAACGTCCGGGTTCCCTAGTCCACTTTCATCTATCTTAAAACTAAGTTGATGCCAAGTTTCCTTTCCAAATTCCAAGAAAACTAGCTCCATCAACCAGAAGCAACCTTTTCCTCAAGAAAAAGATGCTAAATTTGCTACAAGCTAACTGCAATGCGGCAGCGGAAATAAATATGACAAAGATACACTAATGTTAGTCCCTATGCGGATCAAAGATGATATATATATATAGAGAGAGAGAGCTACTAGAGAGATCCGAAGGTCCGCTCTCTACTGGAACCCAAGTTGTCGTCGAGATCAGAGATTCACACAAGAGTTCCTCATCTGATATTTCTCGATTCCAATGAAGCACAAAACAAGAACAGGTTACAAACATACTTCGAGGAAAAAGAGGATAAGCAACAAAAAAAACGTTCTTTTCTTTACATTTACAGACGCTACAATGAGAAAGAAAGAAGCAAAGAAAAGTGTTGAAGAAAAGCTCTTTGCTGGGGCGGTCAAAACTACCGTTGCTTAAAGCAAGATTCGCCGTACAGACGATCTATCCCAGGAACCAGCAAGTTCACAAATGGACTTCTGGAACGCTCTTGTCACCTTCGAAAACACCATGTGGGAGGGGGACACTCTAGGCCGCATATAATCTGGTGTTCTCGATTTTTCATCTGTTTTCTCTCCTCAAAGGAAAGAGGAGGTCCTCTATATAAAGAGGATTTCAGCACATATGCGGCCTGAGGAACACCAGGCCGCATATGCATTGACCGACCAGATCCTCCAAAACCGGATGTCAATGACACAGGCGCTGTCTGTGCCCGCATGCGCCGCCGGTCACGCTGTACTGCAAGAGGCAGACAGCGCCGCCAAAAGTCGAAAGCAGCCACTCGCGCCAAATGCGCCACATATTCCGGAAGGCACAGAAAATCATGCGCCACCTAAAGCAAACCCTGTCCCCCCACAGGCAACTCGCTCATCCAATCCTGGCCGCATAGCCCCTGGCCACAAAGTCCTTGGCCGCATAGCCAATGACCGCATAGCGCTAGGCCGCATAACCCTGGCCGCATAACGCCTAAGGCCGCATAGCGCCAGTTCGCATGCGCCACGAAGCATGCGCCCGAGCTAGCAACCGTACATGCAACTCGCGCATAAAGGAGCGCACGAGCGCCATGCAACGATGCTGCCTAAGGCCGCATAGCGCCAGGTCGCATGCGCCATGAAGCATGCATCCGAGCTAGCAACCATACATGCAACTCGCGCATAAAGGAGCGCACGAGTGCCATGCGACGATGCTGACGTGCTAAGTGCGCCAACAAAGCGCCACTTTGCGCCCTTGAGCCCGAGTCGCTAAGCCCCTCCAGGGCTTAGCGCTTAAGGAAAACTTCCCAAAGGTGGCGACAAAACAAAGATTGTCATAATGAAGTTCACACTTAATCCCTCTAGAAAAGTCAACCCACATGGACCACCACCCCATGTGCATATACCAATACTAAGCATAGCTATATATTGAGATATACACATTGGTGGTTTTTCAATGTGGGACTAAAACTCCCAAAGCTAAGCGAAAAACACCAACAATCCCCCACATATATCACAATATACGGTCGAGCGTTCCTCACAGTGACTGTCATCATGCATTAAGATAGATGTCGCCGACGACTTGAATCTTTCCGCATGGATCAATCAACAGTATGATACAAGAATGGACTAGGCCTTGAATTCTGCACCATAGTTGTTATTCTTTCCACTCACATAATGACCTCAGTTGTGCTATCCGGTCGCACGTTAAAGGTCATGTGCATACATGGTCTCAGTGTATGTATCTTGGGCGTCTACAAGCTTTCCCTCAAGAGACGGCCTACATCTCTATCCATACATTTAGGTGAGTTCTTCCACTATAGAGAGTTTATTATCCGGCATGAAATCTTGCGCTTCTGTGCAGTGCTACATCGCAATGACATGATCTCCCAAGGCCGAGGATCCCCCTCTTGTGGTGTCATACCACTGTAGCACGAGGACAAATACCTCTTAGTAGTGCTGTTACTATACACAGCATGGAGCCTTGCGCTCCTGTGCGATGCTACACCGCTGTGATATGGCTCGAAGTCGAGGTTCACTCTCTCATGTGGTGTCACTCCCTGTAGCATGAGGCCATAAGCCTCTTAGTAGTGTTGTACATCTCAGCATGAAGCCTTGCGCTTCCGTACGGTGCTACGCCTCTGTGACATGGTTCAAAGCCGAGGTTCACTCCCTCATGTGGTGTCACCCATTGTAGCATAAGGTCACAAGTCTCTTAGTAGTATTGTACTACCACTCTCTATCTCCTTTCAACATTAGGCTACCTGCCTATGTGCGGTGCTACCGCCGCTGTGACATGGCCCGAAGCCGAGGTTCACTCCCTCGTGTGGTGTCATGCCACTATAGCATAGGATACAAGTCCTTTGTAGTGCTGAAACTACTCGTGCTTCCTGTAACGCACGCCGGGCATTCACTCTGTCCGAGAACTCATTAAGACGTCAAAGCCATCCTCCCACAGGAAATATTCTGATCAAGAACAAATATTAGACCACAGTGGTTCGGGTACGTATCCCACAATGTCCCTAAGGACTACCCATTGTACCTGATATTCTTCTGGTCGATTGTCCTCCCTTGAACCAATAGCTAGGTGCGTGGTAGATTTCTCTTTGAACCAATAGCATAAAATTAAATGGTAGGATTGCAGAGACGCAATATAAGAGGTCCTCCAAGCCCATATCTGCTGTGTCCTTGACTATGTGCGATGTTACAACCGTTGTGACATAGCCCGCCGCTGTGACATGGCCCGCAGTCTAGGCTTTACCCTGTCGAGATACCTCATAGTGGTATCACCCCACAGTAACATAGAGTACTACGCTCATTTATAGTGCTTGACTCATTACTATATGCGGTGCTACTGCTGCTGTGACATGGCCCGAAACCGAGGCTTTACCTGTCGAGGTACCTCATGGTGGTGTCACCCCATGGTAGCATGGAGTACTACGTTCCTCTATAGTGCTTACGATCAACTGGCACTTGAGGCCTATCATGAACGAATCCGCCAGATTTATCTGACTCCGATCTTTAGCCACTGTAATGATCCACGCTAGCTGTGCTCATTCAGTTTTATGTTCTGGCCTTTAAGGCCTATTATGAACGGATCCGCCAGAATCACCTGGCTCCGAATATTTAACCACTGTAATGATCCATGCAGGCTGCGCTCATTCAGTGTCATGTGATTTATCCACACCATTCTCTTCAAACCTTTGAAGAGATAAATAGATGCCACTGCTGCAGCTTTCTGATTTTTACAGTATGTCGGTATTACCCGAATCTGTGTATTAATTATAGGAAGATCATCTGAGAGCTTCCAGAGCCATCCTGCTTTATATGCTGCAGCTGATAGTGCAGAACTCTGAGAGTAAAGATTGCTTATTCGACTTCCATGATATAGCAGCACCACTCCTAGAGAAGTCACGTCCTCCTGTGGATCTTTCACTCTTCTTTCCTGAGCACCAACTGGCATCACTGAAGCCTTCCAACATATATGGATAACTGTTGTAGTGCAGGATATATGATATACCACTGAGTCCACTTGAGAATTCTGACGACTCTCTTCATAGCTTACAGTGTTCAACAACACATCCTGCTCGTGAACTGACTCAGCATCCCTACAGCAAGAGCTATATCAGACCTGGTGGTACTCGCTGCTTGAATTATGCACCTGATGATGCTTGAGTACACCAACTGTCTGATGCTTTCCCTTGAATAAGACTTCATCTCCATGTCATACCTGAGGAGTATCGTCCCTGATACCCAAAGCGTGTGATCATCTCTTCATGCACAACGCTTATGACTGAGCAAGCCCTCCTGGTATCCGGATTATCTTATATCCTTAAGGATGATATCTGCAATCCCATGTCCTGAGACTGGACAAAATGACATCTTTGTTCTAGTGACACTTTTATATTCACAGCAGGGATTAGCTAGTCGTCAACATAGATACAAAAAATGACTTATTTATTATCAGCGAACTTTGTGTACAAACACTTGTCTGACTCGCTGATCATGCGACAACTTTGACTAGATGACTTGTCAAACTTCTGTTGCCACATCCTGAGATTTGCTTCAGACCGTATTAAGATATCACCAACCCGCATACTGTCTTCAAACCTGAATGACAATAATTTTGATTGTTGTCCGTGAATCTCTTATGTTTGTCTTCCTCCAAGACTTGATGTCTTCCCTTTATCTGATAAATAATCAGCTTATGAATAGCAGCTACGACAATCATCATCCTGATATATGACACCTTCAACGAGGTGCCAAAGAACTCAATTCCATGTATTCTGAGAAAACCCCTAGGCTATAAGCCTAGTCTTGAACTCAATCATTTTGGCTGCTTCCATTTACTTCTAGTGAAGATATATAAGCATCTGATAGGTTTAGATCATTCAGGCAGATTGATCAACATTCAAGCGTTGTTATGGGGTCAATCTCTTCATGGATTGCCTCCTCTTAGCAGACTAAATCTATGGTCTTTATCGCCTCATCATTGGTAAGTGGTACTACGACCTCCATATGATAGGTGATAAGATCATCTTTGGTCCTTCGACCTTCTGACTTCTTGTTGACTGCTCTTCGAGTTTTTGGTTCAAATGTTGTCTCGTTAAAGACAACTCCTTCTGGGACTACAACTTCTTCTACATAAGTGTCAACACTCTGGCTGGTAAGGTGTCACGCCCCAGTCCCAAAATAACGATGGACTAGACACGTTGCAATGGCCAGCAGCACACACCGATGGACAAACCCAATTTAATGGATCCATAGGGGTGTACTTAAGCTGTAATACAACAATCAGGGTCTACTAATCTCATCCACAGAATAAATACAGCAATATCAACAAAAGAAAATTTAAACATCACCAAGTCACAAGTAAATAATCGGGGAACAACCCGATAATAAGTCTGTTACAATTATTCATTTAAACAAGAAATAAAAGAGTTTCAATAGCAACAAGACTGAGCATAGAAGAAGCATATACTCAGGAGAAATCTTCTGCAATCACCTCGTCCTCGGTTCCTGATTCTGCTCCTGCTAATGCTCCTGTTCTGTAGACCTCAGGATAGATCTCGTCTGCTAATCCTGGGGACATAATCCGGATCCAGGTCCTCATGTGACATAGCAAGGTACAAAATAACTCAAGCCAAAATAAATGCAGTGCAGCAATAAATGAAATAAGACAAACTATATAACCAACTAAGTGATATGCAAGTGAGAGTTTTAGTCATACTCGGGCTGAGACTAATATAGGATCGGTGTTGGAGAAACCCATAGCAGTATTTTCTCGAAGGGCCAGTACGGTACCAAAGCTCTGTGTCAGAGTCTAAGGCACTTCCATTAAAGTATTATATATATAATCAGCCTTTTGTATAGTAAATCTCTCCCCACCCAATGTAATCACACGTCTCATGTCCATGACACGCAGGATCAAAACTAATGCAGCAAGTCATAATAAGATCTAAGAAAATAATGTCTATGTCATGAAACATGTATCCTATACAGAATCACCTTGAATATTTCAGGAAGATTCTGTCTCATGATTAGTGTCAGGTGTCTTGGGTTATGATGTACTTGACAAAGCAAGTACGAGAAGTATAGGGTCTCGGTATCCATGTCTAGATGACGTTACACAACTCCGCGTACGGTGTTGGCACCCAACTATTAATCGGACGCTAAGTAAAGTCACACGGTCCTAGGTTAAGCATGTACAACATATAAATAAATCAAGGAAATATGTAACAAGAACTGCAATGTTGGCAAGGTACACTTGCCTGGGGTTCTGACTCCAACTATAGCTCTGGCAGCAGCGGGATTTGCAGGTAGTCCTTCGGTTGCTGAAATAAACATCACCATCAGATTTAGAAAATATCAAATAGCTAGAAACGCCTGTCCTTGAGTCCAATTTGGACACAGGGGCAAAAATGACAGTTTCTGGTCAAAGCGGGGTCCACATGTGGGCCACTTCGCACCGAAAAACGTGTCAGGAACAATGGTCTCCAAATCCGTCCAACTTAGTGTCAACAAGTCCAGAATGTTAATACGAACCCAACGAAACTTCCAGAATTGGATTCCGATGAGCCGTTCACATAATCGCCCGTCAAGTGGAACCGTGGGGCCCACGATACGCGATTTTGTCAACGTTCTCAGAATCGAACCAAACTTGGGTCACAGGATCAGCGTATTGCTACGAGTCCGATGGCGCAAGTTTCGTTTCGATCCGACGTGTGTACACAAAGTTACAACGTGTTCGGGAACCGGGCCGATACGGGACGTCGGCGGATACGCGTTGATTCCGGTGTGCACGCACATCCAAATCAACTTCTGCGAAATCCCGCACGTCCGTATCAACGGCGCGCACATTTCGGTGAAGACCGCACGCGACCAAGTCGTCCCGTTTGGCGGGGCGCACTCAGTTCCGGGGAAAACGGGATGTTGTTTTTCCTGTTTTTGGATCGCAGTTTGCGATCGCCACAGGACGCGACACACCGAGCGGGTTGCACGGGCATCGAGAGGGTCACGCAGGGTTCGCGTCACAACAGACGGAACGGAAAACGGAGCAACGAGGAGAGAAAATGGTACCTGAACAGGGCTCCGCAGAAACCGAAATTTTCGTGTCCACGAGTCGTCTTGACACGACACGACACGACACAGTGCACTGTAGCTAGGGCTAGGGTTCTGTCGACGGAGACTTCACCGGAGGAGGGCGGAGACGGCTCGGCTAAGGCGCTGCGGGGGGGTTTCTAGGTCAGGCGGCGGAGGGGACTCGTCGGGGACGACGGGCTGGGCTCAGGCGGGGAGGCGGAGGATCGTGGCGACTGAGACGGTGGTCGAGGGGGCGGGTTTCAGGGCGGAGAGGGATTTATAGGGCGAGGGAGGGAGCTAGGCCGCCGGCCGTTCGGGGAGAGGAGAAGACGGCTGCGGCAGGCGTTGCTGGCAGGGGAGGCGGAGCGGCAGGCGTTGCAGAGGAGCCAGAGCGGCTGAGAGGCGAGACGCCACGGCGGGTCGGCCGGCGGAGACGGAGCGGCGCCGGGAGAGGAAAAGTCGGGGGTTGGGGAAAGGGTTAGGCGGGTTTCGGGTGGGCGGGTCAGCGGGTGGGCGGATCAGACCCGGATCCGACCCGTAGGGTTTGGGTCGGTTCAATTGAACCGGGTCCGGTTCGGGTTGGCTTGGTTCACTTGAACCGGGTTTAATCCTAGGGTTTAATTTGGTTTATTTAAAACTTGGTTTTTAGGTCTTTAATAATGCTTCCGGGGTCCAATAAATTTCCGAAAAATTATCCTATGTCTAATTTTTCATTTTACACCAGAAAATATTATTTTCATAATATTTTAATATTGATTAACTTTATTTAAAAATTATTTAATTACAAAATACCTTGATTTAAATCCCAGAAATTCCAGAAAAATTGTAAAAATAATTTTTAAAAAAATCCAGAAAAAATCAGGGGGTTTACATATGGTCCTCCGGAAACTACTCATACGCCTGAACCCCCCCACATACGAATGATATTCATGTGGATCTGACTTTGAACCAGAGTTACCTCAGAAGTGACGAACGGTACTAAGGACATGACCGTAAGTTCAACCTTCTTCCACAGACAATCTGGAAGGCCCTTTGAACAACAATATATAAATCATCATTACTGCCAACTACTCGTCCTTCCTATCTGCACCTTCAATGGGCTGGGAGAGGACGAAGATGTCGTTACATAGTCAATTCCATGTTCTAGGCTGAACGATGTGAATCCAAATAACGATGTATGTTCCATAGTCAATTCCATGTTCTAGGCTGAACGATGTGAATCCAAAGAACGATGCATGTTCTATAGTCAATTCCATGTTCTAAGCTGAACCATGCGAATCCAAAGAACAATGCCCTTCGTCTTGATAACTTCTAAGTCTATTGAGTTGTAGACCGGTATGACGCTCAGCTCCAAACTTGAAGTCCCTGAGGTTCTCGAAAGCTTCACCCTTCGAATATGAGAAGATACGTGAACGCGTTTTCCGAGAAATCGTCGAAGAAAGAAGTGATAAACTTTATCCCGGCCCTTTATGGAGAATAGAAGTCACAAATATCTTAGCGCACCAGCTCCAGAGGATCTGTACTTGTAATCACTCATCTAAACGGCTTCCTGACTAACTGTGTCTGAACACATTCATCACGTCTCTCCACCTCCTTAACCCGACATCTTGGAGATATTCTGAATTAGACCTTTGTTGAAAAAGACATGTCTTAGTCAGATGAGACACAACTCAATAAGAGCAATCTCTTCCTCAAGTCGGAAGTCCAGAATCAAAATCATGATCCCTAGATTTTTTGCTTGACACTTGTTCGCCAGAGAGACCTTCTTCTAAGATAGTGCTCTTCCTTGGTGAACTGTTCTTTCCCAGAGAATGCGTGGTCAGATGCACCAGTGTCTATCACTAGTCCGCAACCACGCTTGATAACTCAACCTGCGCAATTATAGCAACCAAGTTAAGTAATCAAAGGAACCAAGTTTAGCTATATCTTGCTATATTGGTTCGAATTGGTTCTGCTTTCAAGCTCCAATTCTAGACATGCGTCAAGTCATGGCTAGTGCAGTGACCTTCATGCGCAAAGTCCACCATGCGCCAGTCTTGCCATGCGCATAAGCCACTATGCGGCCAGCTCTGCCATGCGGCAGGACATTCGATTCGCCAAAAGTCTGCCATTTGCCGAGTCTTCCATGCGGCAGGAGTCTTCTCAACCGCCAAGGACTGTCATGCGCTAAGTCTTGGCATGTGCATACTCTGCAATCCTTGGTCAACTTGTAATCTTCCTTCCAACTGGAATGTGCGTCCTTCAAATGCTAACTCCTCCATCCTGGAAAATGGTAGGTTCCAATAACTCACGTTCAACATTTGACAAAAGACTCCTTCCCTCATCCAAATGTTCGAAGTGTATCCCGTCAATCTTCTCAAGTTTTGTGAAAGCTTGTTTTCGAAAAGATTTTATCGGATGTTCTTTCATCTTACTTCGGATCTTGTTTTGAGATTGTTAGTCCCTGGGCGGATCAAAGATGGTAGAACGCGAGCCATAGCAGAGCTACTAGTGAGACCCGAAGGTCCGCTCTCTGATGGAACCCAAGTTGTCGTCGAGATCAGAGATTCACACAAGAGTTACTCATCTGATATTTCTCGATTCCAACGAAGCACGAACCAAGAACATGTTACAAACAGACTTCGAGGAAAAAGAAGATAACAACAAGCAACAACAAAAAATGTTCTTCTCTTTACGTTCGCAGACGCTACAATAAGAAAGAACGAATCAAAGGAAAGTACTGAAGAAAAGCTCCTTGTTGGGACGGTCAGAATCACCGTTGCTCAAAGCAAGATTCGCCGTACAGACGATATATCCCCAGGAACCAACAAGTTCACAAATGAACTTCTGGAACGCACTTGTCACCTTCGAAAACACTCGAAAACACCATGTGGGAGGGGGATACTCTGGACTGCATATGAGTTGGTGTTCTCGGTTTTTCATATGTTTTCTCTCCTCAAAGAAAAGAGAAGGTCCTCTATATAAAGATGATTTCAGCACCTATGCAGCCTAAGGAAACACCAGGCCGCATATGCGCTAACCGACCAGATCCCCCAAAACCGGGTGTCGATGCCACAGGCGCCGCCTCCGCCGCCGGTCACATTGTACTGCACGAGTCAGACAGCGCCGCCAAATCCCGAAAGCAGCCGCTCGCGCCGCATGCGTCGAATTTACAGAAAATCATGCGCCGCATGCGTCGCCTAAAGCAAACCATGTCCCCTCCACAGGCAACTCGCTCATCCAATCCTGGCCGCATAGTGCCAGGCCGCATAGTCCCTGGCCGCATAGCGCCTGGCCACAAAGACCCTGGCTCCATAGCCCCTGACCGTATAGCGTCAGGCCGCATAGCGCCTAAAGGACGCATAGCGCCAGGTCGCATGCGTCCGAGCTAGCAAACGTGCATGCAACTCGCGCATAAAGGAGCACACGAGCACCGTGCGACGATGCTGACGTGCGAAGTGCGCCAACAAAATGCCACTTTGTGCCCTTGAGTCCGAGCCCGAGTCCGAGTCGCTTCAGGGTTTAGCTCCTAAGAGAAACTTTCCAAAGGTGGTGACAAAATAAAGATTGTCATAATGAAGTTCACACTTAACCTCTCTAGGAAAGTCAACCCACATGGGCCACCACCCCATGTGCATGTACCAATACTAAGCATAGCTATATATTAAGATATAGAAATCGGTGGTTTTCCAATGTGACTAAAACTCCCAAAGCTAAGTGGAAAACACCAACAACAAACTAGTCAAGACGACATTCCTAGTGTAGTCTGGATAGCCAGTGTCGTGTTCACTAAGTGTCTGATACGAAGCTACAGGAAACGACACTGGTTTTTGGAGTGTCCGTGGTTCCTCCTAGCTCAACCATATAGATTTGATGCTCCAACTTCCAAAGAAGTGATTTTTAGGTTATAACTGATACCAAGAAGAGGTTTCTTTGTAGAATTCACTTGAAGTCGAGAAATCAAATCAATCAAGAAAGGGTCATACCACCGACTCCGTGTGCCACGGCCCCCCGGCGGACGACGGCGGCGGAGTTCCGTCCGGCGGAAGAGGAGTTGGTGGGGACGAAGCGAGGAATGGAGATGGACTCGAGAACTGCAGCCGCCATTGATGGAGAGGGAGAGAGACAGAGAGAGAGAGACAGAGAGGGAGAGGAGAGAGAAAGAATGTGTGGAGATATTGAAACCGGGAGTGGATAGAGAGTGAGAGAGAGAAATGGGTCGGGTTTCGGATTTGGATCCGATAACGTGCTCCTGTGAAGTAGCTGGTTATTGGACACTTGGTGACTTTTTGTTGGCTGGGAAAATGTAGTTTTATACAATGTTCTAAAATACCCTGGTCCTATTGTTTAAAACCGGACACTGATACGACACAACATATCAAGGATACTGTAAGATGGACATGGTATATATTTGATATGTTCTCGTGTATTTTGATAGTTTGGGTTGTGTTGAATACGTGTGCGTCACGATATTGTTTACATTTTTTTTTAAGTGCAACTTACTAGGTTTTACATGATATTTTTTCCTTCCTGTCCATATTTTTTTATTTTTTATTTTTCTTTTAACTCGGATCCCTTTTATCACACACTACTTAAAATGTTGGACGACCTGATGGTATGTAATGTGTACATCCATTTAATATTTACTAGTAACATACGTACGTTATACGTACGTAAAAAATTTATTAATTTTTTTAATATAAATTTATTATAAATACTATCATTCCTATAAATTAAAATTAGGTAACCAAGAAAAATATAGCTCATCTTGACAACTTGAGTTAAAAGTTGTTTAGTTGTAAGTAAATCATATTATGTAGTTAAATAATTAGTTATTCTTTTAAAATAATTAATGAAGTATTTACAAACGGCTTAAACGACTCAATTTTGAATCGTTTCCAAACCACCTTATATCAGTATAGATATTTATTTTTTTGTATAATCCCTCTAAAGTTTATATATATATATATATATATATAATAAAGCTTAAAAACAGTTCAAAATTGAGCCGTACGTAAATATTCCACTAATTAATTTTAAAAATAATAATTAATTATTTAACTACTGTTAGAATAAACGTAGAAATAGGAAGAAAAAATAGGAGAGAATATCTCTTATTAGTGTAATCTCATAGTGGGAGGCAAAGGCCTTATTTATACATCACAATGAAGGTGTAATACAATCTCTAACCAATGTGGGACTAAAAACAAAATAAAAATCCAACCCTTTAGTAACACACGTTATAACACTCCCCATTTGGATGAACATCATCTCTAAGCCTATTGTCTCGTTAAAATTTTGCCAGGAAACCCCGTTATGACAAAACATGTACGAAAGGAAAGAGTACAATCTTTAGGATGACTTAGATAGGTGTTGGACACGCTTAGTGTTGCCTTATTAAAACCTTGTCAGGAAAAACCCAATGGAAAAAAATTCATGATTAAGGAAAAAGAGTACAACGCGTTATAGTCTATACAAAATATTTTTTCCCCTGAAAACAATCACTCCCCTTGATGATGTTGATCCTGAACAGTCAGCTGATGAAGACGTCGCATTCCAATTCCATGAACTAGTTTATGAAAAGTTGACTTTGGCAACGATTTGGTGAACAAGTTTGCAAGATTATCACTTAAGCGAACTTGTTGGAAGTCAATATCAAAGTTCTTTTGAAACTCATGAGTATAGAAAAACTTCGGTGAGATGTGCTTGGTCCTATCTCCTTAAATGAATCCACCTTGAATTTGTGCAATACATGCTGCATTATCCTCATAAATAACAGTTGGAGTATCTGTGGTAGGGGAAAGGTGACAAGAGCTAAGAATGTGTTGAATCAACGATCTCAGCCAAATACATTCTCTACTTGCTTCACGGAGAGCCAATATTTCTGAGTGATTTGAGGAGGTAGCAACAATTGTCTGTTTTGTTGAATGCCAAAAAATAGTTGCTTTGCTATTAAGAAACACATATTCAGTTTGTGAACGACCTTTATGGGGATCAGATAAATAACCTGAATCTGCAAAGCCAACTAGATTCGCGATGTCAGATAAACCACAAGTATAAAATAATCTCATGTCGGTAGTTCCACGAAGATATCTCATCACATGTTTAATGTCATTCCAATGTCTACGAGTTGGCGCCGAGCTATATCTAGCCAACAGATTGACAGAGAATGATATGTATGGCCTTGTACATTATGATAGATACATAAATGTCCTAATGGCACTAAGATACGGTACTTCAGGTCCTATCATCATTTCATTGTCGTCCTTAGGACGATATGGATCTTTATTGATATCTAAAGATCGAACAACAATTAGAGTGCTAAGGGGATGAGTTGTGGTGCTAATACTAAGGTCTAGATATAATGGTGTCATTTCAATCATATTTTTCATGACAAAATTCGTGGATATAAAGCTATCCGTTGCACCAGAATCAAATAGCACGCGAGCAGGTATGTTATTGAAAAGCAATATACCTGACACAACGGTGTCTGATGCTAGGACTTCTTCCCGTGTCATAGTGTACACCCGGTCTTGAGCTTGACGACGCTCTTGCTGCGGCGCTACTCGGTTGGCTTGGGATGCTGAGGCAGAATTTAGATGTTGAGCGCGAAGCTTGGAGGGGAGCGGGCAGTCCTTTGATAAGTGGCCTTCGCCGCCACAGTTGAAGCATAACCTATTTTTGAGGTGACATTCGTTTGCTGTGTGCCACGACTTATTACAATGTGTACAACGTGCCCCCACATTTTTTTTTGTTAGGATGGGGTGTTGTTTGTGTCGCAATGCATGGCTTGTCAGAGAGTAAAGGCCGAGCACCAGAAGCCGGGCAGAGAGATGCAGAACCTTGCTATACCGGAGTGGAAATGGGAACACATAATGATGGACTTTATTGTTGGTTTGCCAAAGATGCAGAACCTTGACCCTCGTGTCGGAAAGTTCCTTTAACGATCTATTCCCTATGCGAACTCTTGAACTCGTTTGGCCAAAATGAGATACGTTCCATACAGTAAGTCCATAATACATTATGAGCCTGATATAAGTTACCTTCTTTTGAAGGAATGACTAAAGCGCAAGCATCAGCGCTAGCACATGGTGAGATGCAAGCCCAAGAAAGTAGTTCTCGTACCTCGAGAAATTCCAGAAGCCAGTGAACCATGCCCCGTGTCGACCCGATTGAGCAAATAATGCGGATGCTTGAAGCAAGCCAACAGAGGGATGAGACTCGTTATGAACGAGCCGAGAAGCGGGCGAAAGAACTACAGAGCAAGTTCGAAGTCAACCTAGAAGCCCGATTTGCAGTCCAACAGAAGCAGGTGGATACCCTGCAACAGATCGTTCAGACCTTGGCCTCCAACCATTCTGCGGCGACATCAGCGACCCCGGTGGAGCAACCCACGCCCGAAGTCAAAATGCCTCAAACTCCAAAGAAGAAGGAAGTGACTACCTTTGAATTTGCCGACTTCAAGAAGGTCTACAACACGCCATTCAAAGGGACTGAAGATCCGGTCGTGGCTCTAGATTGGCTGGCAGAGCTTGAGGATCACTTCAAACTGCTAGAGGTACCTGAGGAGAAGCGTATCGCGTGTGCCCAACTACAGCTTCGCTTGAATACGCACGATTAGTGGGACGTGCACCGAATGTCTCTCTTTGTAGATGAAGAAGACGAGACGATCGCGTGGGCTACCTTCTGTAGCGCGTTCGAAAAGGAGTTCATACCCCCCTCCCGTTCGTCGATAAAAGGAGAACGAGTTCGTGCAGCTCCGCCAAGGCAATATGACAATGAAGCAGTACTCCGTCGAATTCAACCGGCTCGCCAAATTTACAAGCTCATATTTAACTGATGCGGCGAGTCATGCCAGACGATTTGAAGGTGGCCTGCGACCTGCCATCCATGCGTACGTGGTCGTTTCCCAATACCTGACTACGTCGAAAGTTCTCATCTATGCCCTTTCTCTTGAACCGCAGTATCCTTCAGTTGATGCCGGCACTGTGCATACTTCCAATCACAAACGCCATAGCAACACGGGAGGAAACACTGCTCCAAAGCGTCCAAATAACGTCGGTCAACAAAAAGGAAATACAAGGCCACGTTGTACATATTGTAATAAGTCATGGCACACAACAAACGAATGTCACCTCAAAAATAAGTTATGCTTCAACTGTAGTGGCGAAGGCCACATATCAAAGGACTGCCCGCTCCCCTCCAAGCTTCGCCCTCAACATCCAAATTCTGCCTCAGCACCCCAAGCCAACCGAGCCGCACCGCAGCAAGAGCGTTGTCAAGCTCAAGGTCGGGTGTACACTATGACACGGGAAGAAGCCCTAGCATCGGACACCGTTGTGTCAGGTATATTGCTTTTCAATAACATACCTGATCGCGTGCTATTTGATTCTGGTGCAATGCATATATTTATATCCACGAATTTTGCCGTGGAAAATATGATTAAAATGACACCATTATATCTAGACCTTAGTGTTGGCATCACATCCTAACCAACTAATAGAAAGTTTCGTCCACGAAACTTAGGAATATAACCTACCACTATGAAACAATGACGGAAATTTTTTCTTCATCTCAGACTCAAACTCCCAGGTCGATTCTTCGACCGAATGATTTCTCCAAAGCACGCATACGAGAGGAACCAAACGACTTCGAAGCAGCTTCTCTTTGTGATCCAAGATCCGCACAGGATGTTCAACATACGTCAAGTCTGCTTTCAAATCCAGTTGATCAAGATCCACCACATGACTCGGGTCGTACACATACTTCCTAAGCTGTGAAACATGGAAGATATCGTGCACTTCAGATAGTGACGGTGGCAGGACAATCTGATATGCGACTGGGGCGACTCGTTTTAGTATCTCAAACGAGCCGACGAATCTTGGACTTAGCTTTCCTTTTGCTCCAAATATGGTAACTCCTCGCATGGGCAAGACTTTGAGAAATACTCGATCGCCTGCTAAGAACTCAAGAGGTCGACGGTGCGTGTCTGAGTAGCTTTTATGACGACTTTGTGCTACCTTCAGCTATTCACGGATCAAGCGGATCTTCTGGACAGTTTGCTCTACGAGTTCCGGGCCAAAAATTTGCCGTTCACCAACTTCATCCTAACAGATCGGGGATCTGCACTTCCGCCCATACAATACCTCATACGACACCATCTGAATGTTGGATTAATAGCTATTATTATATGCAAATTTGGCTAACGGTAGATGCATGTCCCAACTTGTCTTCAAGTCCAAGGCACAGAGCTGTAGCATATCTTCTAGGATTTGGTCGACCCGCTCTGTTTGGCCGTCTGTCTGAGGATGGTAGGCGGAGCTGAACTTCAACTTTGTCTACATTGCTAACTGAAGGCTCTCCCAGAAGCGTGATAAGAATCGATCATCTCGATCGGAGATAATGGATACGGGCACGCCGTGGAGTCGAACGATCTCGTTGAGGTAGATCTGAGCCAGGCGGTCGGCACTCCAAGTAACTTTGATAGGCAGAAAGTAGGCTGACTTGGTGAGTCAATCGACGATGACCCAGACGGCATCATTCCCCCATTGCGTCTTTGGTAAACCAACAATAAAGTCTATCGTTATGTGTTCCCATTTTCACTCCGGTATAGCATGGTTCTGCATCTCTCTTCCCGGCTTCTGGTGCTCGGCCTTTACTCTCTGACAAGCCATGCATTGCGACACAAACAGCACCACATCCCTTTTTATGCCGTGCCACCAAAATATCGTACGGAGGTCTCGATACATCTTCGTGCTTCCTGGATGTGAAGTGTAACTCGCATGGTGGGATTCGGTGAGTATCTTTTTTCTGAGGTTTGCATCGTTAGGAACACACAATCTTTCCTTCACCCACATTATTCCATCCGTGCCAACAGCAAAGTTTGGTTCGAGGCGCAGCTGAGCCACATGTGCCCCCTTTTTGTATCTGATTCAGAGTGTAATGTCCAAACTTTCGAGATTCTTTTTCAGCCTGTCATCGATAGCTAAACTCCCAACAAACGCTCGACTCAATGCATCAGCTACAACGTTGCCCTTGCCCGGTGTATATCTGATCATCAAGTCAAAGTCGCTTAGGAGTTCAAGCCAACGTCGTTGTCGTAGATTCAAATCTTTTTGAGTATAGAGATATTTGAGGCTTTTGTGATCCGTGAAGATTTTACATAACACACCATAGAGATAGTGCCGCTATAACTTCAGCGCGAACACCACTGCTACAAGTTCCAGGTCATGCGTTGGATAGTTCCTTTCGTGAGGCTTTAACTGCCTCAACGCAAAGGCTATCACTTTGTCCCTCTGCATAAGGACACATCCCAAACCCTTTTCTGAGGCGTCGCTATAGATCTTAAAATCACCGGGTCCGTCCAGAAGGGTAAGAATCGGTGCTGAGACGAGTCGTTGCTTTAACTCCACAAATAAATCTTCACAGTCGTTCGTTTATAAAAATTTACTCCTTTCCGAGTAAGATGAGTCAGAGGCGAGGCGATTCGTAAAAAATCTTTTATGAATCTCCTGTAGTAGCCTGCTAGACCAAGGAAGCTCTGAATGTCGCTGGCTGACTCAGGTCGCTTCCATATTACGATAGCTTTAACTTTCTTCGGGTCAATTGAGATGCCCTTCGTAAAAATGATGTGCCCGAGGAAAGATATGATGTCCAACCAGAACTCGCACTTGCTCAGCTTCGCGTACAACTTATTATCTCG
This sequence comes from Iris macrosiphon, assembly GCA_036927795.1. Classification (NCBI taxonomy): domain Eukaryota; kingdom Viridiplantae; phylum Streptophyta; class Magnoliopsida; order Asparagales; family Iridaceae; genus Iris; species Iris macrosiphon. The sequence continues at coordinate 182,538,464 of JAYESA010000010.1, read as the reverse complement.
AAGAGTTTGAAGCACCATCCGCATGGGTCCTGTGTGTTCATCCTTGTTCTTCGAGTACACTAAGATATCGTCTACGAAAACTACCACAAACTTATCCATGAATTGTCAGAAGACACGGTTCATCAAATCCATGAATGCGGCAGGAGCATTCATCTGTCCGAACGGCACAACAGAAAACTCATAATGGCCATAGCGGGTTCGAAATGCTGACTTTGGCATATCCTCTGGCTTAATCTTTAATTGGTGGTAGCCGGAGCGAAGATCTATCCTTGAAAACACTGATGCCCCTTGCAGCTGATCGAAGAGGTCATCGATCCTGGGCAGGGGATACTTGTTTCGGATAGTGACCTTATTTAGATCCCGATAGTCTATACAGAGTCGCAACATCCCTTCCTTCTTTTTTACAAAGAGTACCGGCGCGCCCCGAGGAGACACGCTCGGACGAATATATCCACGGCCCAGCAGTTCTTGAAATTGGCACTTTAACTCCTTTAGTTCTGCAGGGACCATTCTGTAAGGTGCTTTAGAAATCGGTTGGGTATTTGGGAAGGTGTCGATGGTGAACTCGATTTCTCAGTCAGGTGGCATGCCACGTAGTTCGTTCGAAAACACATCAGGGAACTCTGCCACAACGGAAGAAGACTCAACATTTTCACAATCCAGCTGCGTGTCCCGAACCGACGCTAAGTATCCCTCGCATCCAGAGTGTAGCATCCGCCAAGCTGATATCACAAAAATTACCATGTAGGCCCTTGGTGCATCTGTTGCTGGACCACTCGTGTAGCAAAATTCGGCCTCTCCAGGTAGACGAAAGATGACCCATTTCTCTGCACATTCGATAGTTGTCGAGCAAGCACCGAGCCAATTCATCCCCAAAATGATATCGTAATCCCTAACATCTAGGACTAACACATCGAGCGAGAGTTTTCTTCCCCCAATACGAACGTGACCACCATGACATACTGAACGAACAGGTATTTTCATTCTCGATGGGGTGCCAACACTAAGGTCTAGATATAATGGTGTCATTTCAATCATATTTTCTACGACAAAATTTGTGGATATAAAGATGTGCATTGCACCATAATCAAATAGCACGCGAGCAGGTATGTTATTGAAAAGTAATATACCTGACACAATGGTATCCGATGCTAGGGCTTCTTTTCGTGTCATAGTGTACACCCGGACTTGAGCTTGACGACGCTCTTACTGCGGTACGGCTCGGTTGGCTTAGGGTGCTGAGGCAGAATTTGGATGTTGAGGGCAAAGCTTGGAGGGGAGCGGGCAGTCCTTTGATATGTGGCCTTCGCCACCACAGTTAAAGCATAACCTATTTTTTAGGTGACATTCGTTTGTTGTGTGCCACGGCTTATTACAATGTGTACAACGTGCCCCTGTATTTGCTTTTTGTTGACCGCCGTTATTTGGACGCTTTGAAGCGGTGTTTCCTTCCGTGTTGGTATGACGCTTGTGATTGGAAGTATGCACAGTGCCGGTGTGGTACCTCGTTCCCCCTATTACTAATCGGTATCATTCGATCGGGATAGATTCAATCAAGATCTTATCCTCGTTATGGATTTGCTTCTTCGGAATCGATTCCCATATTCAGTGGATCGTGTCCCAAGGATGGACTTAGCGGCCGAGTCAAGAGGGACCTCTCCGCTACAAGTTTTCTTGCCTAATTTTCGTTGTCGCCTTGTTGCTTTCGTGCTTTTGAGTTGGTTTTTGGATTTACGTTTTCTTGAACGGTTTCGATGGATTTATTGCTTTTGTTCGTTGAACTATATTTTATTCCCAGCTTGGAAAGAGTATAAGAGGTATTGATCAGTTATTCGTGCCAATACAGGTGATCGTGCAGTAGACGTCTTGCGAACGGAGTCTTGAAGCACCTATTTTATTTTTTTTCTCCAACCAACTTATGAGTGGCTATATTCGATTCAGTTAACCCTTCTTCCAAGTTTTTACATCTAAAATATTGCCTTCTTGATTGTTCCGATCAAACGATACCATAATAACTAAAAGATGTCAAGATATAAATGAATAGACTTGGATTATTTATGCTTGTCAATCAACTTATGAACGGTTACCTTATTGCATGCTAGTCCGTTTAGAATATTCTTCATGATGCTTCAATTTTAGTTAAAATGTATACTTCTTCTATAAATTATGCGATGTATAGAACACACCTTGATATGTAATAAACTTATCATGGAGACTATGCAAAATAGATCATGCCATGTCGCTTGTCTCGTGCTCGTATTGCCTTAAACTGCATAAATTGATAACTTAGTATAGACGTCGTTTGATCACGGATAACTTGTGCACAAGGTTTTTGGTTTCCGCGGACGGTCGTCGTGGCACTGGGACCGATCCGATCCGGACGGAACAATCTGTATAGTCGTCTGTTATGGACGGAATATTATGTAGCGGGACTCGCCACCTGCGTTGCATATCATTCTCGTCTCGAGACTATAACTCGTCCATTATGGTATCATGCCAGTGATCTCCCGTATATTTAAACTGTACAAGCTAACTATGTCTTCGTGGCAGGGAAGGTCATGGTAAGTATTTGTGCAGGTGGTTCAGATGGGCAGGTAAAAGTCACCGAACGGTGTCATATTTATTTCAGTAAAATTTTCATATCAATGCTTGCTTGTAAAATGAACTAAGAAAAGATAGAAAGACCATAAATAACTTGCATGCTTCATATAAACAACGTGTTGATTGGTATAGTTGGGTTAGCTCGCCTTCACCAGTGCATTTCAATATACTAACCCTCGTTGAAACAGGTTCCCCGCACCAAGAAGATCCTGCGAGGAGCTAAAGCGACTTTCCATTCCAATCCACCAACCGGCACACCCTGATCGTGCCTTGCAGAAATGTTTTGAAGTCCCAGGAGCTCGTGCACACATCTTATGCAGCTCCGAGGAAAGGCGATATCTTCGCCTGAAGGTGTCTATAGTTTTAAAGTTTTAGTAAAAGGATGTAATGTACGGGATGACTATCTCATTTTGCGTTCACTTTTGTAAGCCCGTGCGGCAACTATCCGACTCGTTCAAGAGTTTGTAAAAGATGTTCATTATCAACAAAGAAAACTTTTTTATGTTTCAAATTTGTGTTTCAATTATCTGTGTACTCTGAATATGTGATTGTTATCCAAAAAATACCTTAGCCTTGTGCGTTTCTCAATCTAGGCACGCACGGCGTCACGCCCGGGGGACGACTATCGATTCTACAAAAATCGGGACGTGACATGAGCTTTATCCATATTGAACTATTTTAATATATTTTTTGTGTACTTGGATAGATGCACTAAAATTTTATTAGTACAATGCTCAATTTGTAATCCGAGACAATATTTCGTGTCACCGAGATCTTTCATTTCGAACTCCTTTTTCAGATTGTTTGCAGTCTCATTGATTTCATGTCTTGTCCCAATCAAGTTTATGTCATCGACATATATTGTAACTATAGCGAAACCCTCCTTTGATTTTTTTATGAAGATACATGGACATATAGGATTATTCTCATATCCCTCCATTTTTATATATTCACTAAGACGGTTGTACCACATCCTTCCGGATTGTTTCAAAACGTACAATGAACGTCGTAGCTTTATGGAATGCATATTCTTAGCTTTTGAGCTGGGTATGTTAAATCTATCTGGGATTTTCATATAGATATCACTATCTAAATCACTAAATAGATAGGTTGTTACAACGTCTATAAGTCTCATGTCCAGTTTTTTTTCAACTGTCAGACTTATCAAATAACGGAACGTTGTTGCATCCATTACGGGAAAATACGTCTCTTCGTAATCAATCTCGGATCTCTGAGAAAACCCTTATGCCACTAATCGTGCCTTAAATTAAGCAATTTCATTCTTTTTATTTTGCTTTCTTACAAACACCCACTTGTAACCGACCGGTCTGACGTCTTTTGGTGTTTATACTATAGGTTCAAACACTCCACGTTTATTAAAGGAATCAAATTCTGCTCGAATAGCATCCTTCCATTTTGGCCAATCTTTTCTTTGTCGACATTCATTGATGCTACGCGGTTCAATGTCATCAATGCCCTTAGATATTTCAGTAGCTACTGAGAATGAGAATATCTCATCTATTGTTATATCTTTGCGATCCCATACCTCTCTTGTATATGTATAAAACATAAAGATCTCTTTGCTTTCAGGTACTTGAGCCTCCTCTTGGGCTTGTGTCTTTTCTAAGACAATAACTTCTTCTGGGTTTTCAGAGAGTATGGATATGTCATTCATAACCTCTTCTTGAGCGGTATGTGTAACCTCCTTAAGAGTGTTACTTGGGCATTTTCTCTTTCTATGGACTGTGTCCTTCGAACCTATAGGTCTACCACGCTTCTGGCGTGCAGTAGATTCATTAGCTACTCTGCTATTTTTTTCTACGGGGATATCAATTCGAGCTGGCGTATTTGTAGCGGGCACATGTTATGTAATCACTTTAGCTGCATCAGTAAATGCATCTGGCATTTGATTTGCAATCTCATATAGATGCAATATCCTTCGTACCTTAGTTTCACATTGATTAGTATGATGATCTAGATGAGACAGAGTGGGATTATCCTACGATAATTTATGCCATTTATTTATGGCGAATGGTTCTGTAAGAAATTTTTTTCTTTCTTATCTTCCCCTAATGATAGAAATTTAGTCTCATCAAAATGGCAGTCTGCGAATCTAGCAGTAAAAACATCACCAGTTAAAGGTTCCAAATATCTAATGATTAAGGGCAAATTAAAACCAATATAAATTTCTAAATGGCGCTGAGGTCTCATTTTAAAGCACTGGGAGGGGGAATAGGAACATAAACAGCACAACCAAATTTACGCAAATGAGAGATGTTAGGTTGACGACATGTCACAAGTTGTGATGGTAAAAATTCATGATATACAGTTTGCCTAACAATGATCAATTTAGCAGCATGTAATATGGCATGTCCCTAAGCTAAAATGGGTAAGTTTGATTGCATGAGTAAAGGTCTTGCTATGTGCTGAAAATGCTTAATCAAGGACTCTGCTAAACCATTTTGGGTATGAACATAAGGGACAGAATGTTCAACTTCTATTCCTACGAAAGCACAATAATTATCAAAAGTACGGGAAGTGAACTCAGCTGCATTATCAAGTCGAATCGTTCTAACATGTTGGTCAAAAAAATGAGTCTTAAGCTTAATCAACTGAAAAAGTAGCTTGGAGAAGGTAAAATTTCTAGATGAGAGTAAGAAAATATTTGACCATCGACTAGAAGCATCTATTAGAACCATAAAATACTTAAAAGGTCCGCTAGCAGGATCAATTGGTCCACAAATATCGTCTTGTATTCTCTGAAGGAATGGTGGTGATTCAGAAGCTATTTTGAGAAGTGAAGGTCTTGTAATAAGTTCACCCTGTGAACAAGCTACACACAAATGTTCAGTGGAAAATGAAAGACTTTGGTATGATAAATTATGCCCATTAGAATTGTTGATGACCTTTCTCAACATAGTCGATCTTGGATGACCCAATCTGTCATGCCAAAGGATTAGATTCCTTGGATCCTTTAGCCTTTTGCTAGTGATGGGGTGAGATTCTACTGCCTTCAGAGTAGTTTGATATAGAGATTAACTTACACTTTTTTAATGTGAGCTTATTGCTTCCAACATTAGAGGTGATACAAAGATACTCTTTTCTATCATCATTCATAGTTTCAACATGAAACCCGTTTATTCGAATATCTCTAAAGCTGAATAGATTTATATTAGATCTACTAGAGAATAATGTATTTCGAATGACTAAGTGTGTTCCATTTGGCAACACAACATCGCCCTTACCATAACCTTCTATAATATTCACTGGTCCAGCAATGGTGGTCACACTGGCAGTGTTTGAGGCATATGTTGTGAAAAACTTTTTAGTTTTCAATATAGTGTGAGTTGTTGCACTATCTATCAAGCATATGCCATCATCATTTTCTATACCTTTCAAAAACAAAAATTAATAATATATTAATATGCTATTAAATGGTTAAACTTGGCATATTGCCAATTATTACAACTTGATCTAAATCTAAATGAAACTACTTCAAAGAAAGTAAACTACATAGACTATTGATCATATAATGACCAATTTATTCAAAGTGGAAAGTAAATAAACTTAGATAAGCATGCAATAACTATTCATTGACTTCGCCTATCATGGCGTTGAACTGGTCTTCCGAAATTGTGTTTGCATACTTATCTTGGAAGAAATTATTAAAATCCATGTGTTGTACCCTCCATGAGATTAGTCTCCACACCCTTTGAGGCTTCATACTCGTCCACTTTCTTTTGTGAGATGCGACAGTTTCGTATCCAATGACTAGCTCTTCCACAACGTTTACAAATATCAGTTGGAGCAGCTGGATTGGAAATTTGGACATTGTTTCTTCGAGGAATAAATCTCTTATTTTTGAACTGTGTATCGTTCCTTGGACCCGGATTGTAGCCATTTATTTGGCTTCCACGACGTCTATGTCTTCTACCTCTATAATTTTCTCAGCCCCTAGTATTGGTCATATTTTTTCGAGAACTAGTCGCATTCACTTTAGCTGGAATTGGTGCAGACCCAGTTGGTCTACTAGTGTGGTTTTTGATTAATAACTCTTTTTTTTTCTCGGCCACAAATAAGACAACAATGAGTTCGGAATACTTCTTAAAATTTCTCTCCCTATACGTCTGTTGTAGGGTCATATTAGTCGCATAAAATATGGTGAATGTTTTCTCTAGCATGGAATGCTCTGTTACTTTTTTACCACATAACTTCAATTGTGAAGTAATCCTAAACATAGCTGAATTATAGGCTACAACTGTCTTATAATCTTGAAAACGTAGATTGAGCCATTCATGGAGTGTACCTGGTAGTATGACCATTTTCTGGTGATCATATATCTCAGCTAGAGAATCAATAGCACCAAGGGGTCATTGACTATTAAGTAGTTAGCCTTGAGATCATCATAAATATGATGTCATAGAAAAATTAAAGCCTTCGCTTTATCTTGTGAAGATATTGGCTTATCAGCCACAATTGTGTCACCTAAGCTTTTGACTTGAAGGTGCAATTCAGCATCCAATCTCCAATTGAGAAATTTCTGGCCTTCTAAGTTTAAAAGCTTGAAATCATGCTTTGTGAGGCTCAACATATTGCTGTATAAGATCAATAATAACAAGTTAACATAAGAACTTGGTAAATTACCAAATAATTCATGTTCATGGTATATGTTTCAAACAATGATGTTTTAGAAGTCTATTTATACCAAACAAATTTTTTTTCATGGTATGCTTCGAACAATGATGTTCCAGAGTCGTAGGTAAATACCAAACACTAGATGTTCATGGTATACTTCGAACAATGATTATGTTCAAGAAGTCTTTCAAAAATACCACATTTGGTATGCTTCGAAGAATGATGTTCCAGAAGTCTTATATATATAGACCAAACAATTCATGTTCATGGTCATCAGATCTCTGATGGTTTTGATCTGAATGTATTAACATATATAAAATAAAGAAAAAATAAAGAATAACTCCAGCGTTCTCTCCGAGAGATCTATATGCGATTAACATCGGAGTGCTATCAGATTTAACTAAAAGAAGTGAGATAAATGGATAAAAATTATTTTTTTCCCTAGTGGTATGCCAAGAGATGTATAAACATCAATATCAGGCTGTGCCTAGGGTATGCATATACAGAAAAAAAATAAACATAAATAACCATACCTATTACCGAAGTGGAGAATCCGCAAATGGCGGCTTCACTGAGATGCTCTCGCTTATTTTCTTCCGTTAGAGCTTCATGTCGATAACGTGTTAGAATAAACGTAGAAGAATGAAGAAGAAAATAGTAGAAAAAATCTCTTATTAGTGTAATCTCATAGTGGGAGGCAAAGGCCTTATTTATACAACCCAATGAAGGTGTAATACTAATCTCTAACCAATGTGGGACTAAAAACAAAGTAAAAATCCAACCCTTTAGTAACCCACATTATAACAACTACCTAATATTATTATTTTTACAACTAAATAATTCCAACTCAAGTGGTTAAGGTGGGAGAGTTTTTCTTGGTTACTTAAGTTCGATTCTTAGGAATGACAATATTTATAATAATTTTAGATTAAAAAAAATTTAACAGTTTTTTTATGCACTATTTAATTTCTTTTAACAATTTTTTTACGTACGTGCAATGAATGTGCACGTTATTAGTATATATATTTTTTGGAAAGGGACACATTGACCCTTGGTAATTAATCCCTTCCACTCTTCCACTGGGACTCGAACGCCCGACCACCTGAGTCGCATGTCTCTCCACTAACCACTAGGCTAGAGGATTATTGGCTTATATATATATATATATATATATATATATATATATATATATATATATATTCTTAAAAATAGTGTTACATAGAAAACTTGGTGTTACGATGTTGTTGTGTTGTTTGTTGTTGATGCACATAGCCTATATTAGGGTTGTACAAATTTTGGCCGAACTAACCTAATCCAAACTGAATTAATTGCTTTTTAATCGAACCGATGAGACTGTCTGGGTTGGGTCGATTGGGTGTTCTTAATAACCAAACGGTTTGGTTCAGTCAATGGATTAATAATATCAAAAATCGATAAAATCAAACCAAACTGATCAACTGATGGACCTTATGTATTTCTATTATTTTGGTTTGTTGTTTGTTATTTTTAGAACTTTTCTTTTTCTTTATCGGATATAGAATGATAGAAATGAGCTTTTGTGTTTGTTGGAGATGGAATAAAAAATGAGTTATTAGTTATCACGACCCGCACCCGGATGATCGGGCACGAGTACGTAGGTACGTCCAACCTACGTCGCAGCATCGACGGTATAACGTTGTCTAGGTCAACAATACTATCTAATCATCTCACACAATAATAATCATAACTTGTCAAAGACATCACAACTCCAAAAGTAGGACAATATGATAATAATGTAATGATACTCAATCACAACAATCTATAAGGTGGAAATGGCACGATATGATATAAAGGAAAAAAAAATTACTAAGTCACAAGATGAGAATAGCTACAATAAAATCCCAAGTCTAAAAGTCTATAAATAACAACACAAAGTCTAAAAATACCAACATCTCAAATGTCTAAAGAGCTGAAGACAAATCCAGTACAAATGCTAAGTAATGTCACTATGATAACTGGTGACACCGGCTATTGTCACGCCCCAGTCCCAAAATACGTAGGACGAGGAATACGTGACACGCCAGCTACGCATTCGACCAGACTTTGGTCTAACTCGAATACGTATAAACTGTAATATACAAGGGCACTATCTAGATATTCCATAAATGTAAACCTCTATGTCTCAATCCACAATGTATAACAGTATACAAGAAAGAGCTATATGTGCTAGAGTCGGCCGCCCAATAACACACTAACTCGAATAGACTCGAGAATAAGTATGAGTCTATAAAAACTAGGCTACAACAGCAGATAAAATAAATAATGTAAAATAACTATAATGTCGGTAGATATAATGTGAGTACCTGGTACTATGCCCGCAAGACATGCAACTCCAACAGCAACTCCAAATGCTCCGTAAACATCTATGCTGCAAAACTGGCAGGGAACCAGGTCCTCAGAGGGACGTAACAAGGTACAGAAATACAACATACCAAGTAAACAGAAAGTACAAGTGCACGACAGGGTACTCTATCATAACCAAACAAGTGTGACACATTTTAAAGACAATGTTCGACGCGTGGGCTGTCCAAAGTAAAACCGTAGCTCCGGACACGAAAACACACGGCACGTACCGCAGCTCCGGGCAAGGAGTCACATGGGTGGTACAACTACTCTAGATACAGGATCACTACAGAAATAGTATATATACATATATAAGCGCGTACAGAATAGCCCAAACGTCTAGTAACTGTCTTTCCCTTCCCAAGCGGTCAACGATTGTGCGCTGAACCTGAACCTCTATCTAACAGTCTCGACACACGAAAGATAACTCACAGACGCGACCCTAAGGTCGTCCCAGTCTCTGGTCATGATGTCAGTATTAGGATACAGGAATCTGGCATGATCACAGTGTATGAGTGTGTCCTGGGGTGTCGATATACTCAGGTACGCATATCGGGATGCTACGAAACATCCAACAATACTTCTAAGGCGTTACGACGTACGTCTTCACCCGGTTGTGAACCGGTCGCGAAGTATCGAACGTCAACATAACTACGTGTATAATGTATAAAACGAAATAATAAATATCTGTAAACTGAAAATACAGGGTGTCAAGGTACACTTGTCTGCGTGCGGCTGCTGATGACAGGGATCCGGTACCACGTCCAAGTCCTCAGGTCCAGTAGTACCTAGAGATGAGATACAAAACCAAATCAAAATCCAACACACGAAAAACAGGGACGTGACGCACGTCTAAACATATACTACAATCTTAGTTACAAGACACATAGACACGACGCTAGAGGGTTGACCAAGGTTAACCCACGTAGGTTATATCTAAAACAATCAATCACAGTATACTATCATCAGACAAGTCCTTGATCTCACTATTCATCACTATATTCAGTAGTTCAAACCATGATCAAATCCTCGGTTTTACCCCGGGTCTTTACCGACATTCTCATGCACGTTGACGTATCCCGTCCTCAATTAAATTATCAATTATTTAGTAACCCCTCGAATATACAACCATCAATATTTTACTTTAACTACTCCTCGATTAAATTTATTATTATTTCTTAGTCTCCAATTACTGACTATCGGTTTGATATTACACCCTTTTCACAATCCGTCACCTGCTTCACAATGTCCATCAATATTTCACTATCATAGTATATTCATCAACAATTTTAACTCTGTCCATCATTAATGATAAAATGCATATATTAAAACGAACACCCTAATGTCTCATTTATATATTTTATATCCTCACACATGATCACCAATGCAAATTTAAACCAAAATTAATCAATTAACAATTCCATCAATTGTGTATTATAATATGTATTTAACCTAAAATCTCTCCTGCATATATAATTCCAAAATTTCCAATGCATATACGTACCCTTTAACTAAAATTGTTTCATTCTCAAACCCTAACCTCAATGCATATATAGTAAATTTTATTTTTTAAAAATTACTTATGTAAGTAGACCCTAAATACTACCATAAACCCTAGTCACACCTCATTAAACACCAAGTCCATCATCAATATACTAAAATTACACAAACAAAAATATACAACATATAACTCTAACTATACACAAGACAATATATATAAAAATAGAGAGGGGGTGGTATACCTCGACGGCGAGGCGATGCTGGCCGGAGGAGAGATCGTGGCAGCACCGGTGGTGGAGAGAGAAACTGGCCGGAGTTGGCACAACGAGGTGGCTCGACTGGTGGAGTGCGGTGGTGGCGGGGTGAGCTCGCCGGAGAATGGAGTCATGGTGGTAATGGCGGATGGTGAGGATGTGGGGGTGGCAGCACGTGGTGGTTGGCCGGAGTATGTTGGCGGGGTGAACGTGGAGGAGGTTGAGGCAGCGGGAAAGGGGTGCAGTGGCTCGTCGTGGTTGCTGCAGGTTTACCGGGCTGTGGCTGGAGGTGGCGATGGCGTGTGGTGGGCTAGAGATCGTACAACAGGCCGCCGGAGGATGCTCGAAAGAGGTGGTTCGTGGTGGTACTGGCCGACCGTGGTGGTGGCTTGAAGAGGTGCGGGACTGTGAGGGCCGGCCGGAGCTCGTCGAGTGGCAGAGCAGCCCGTGGGGTGGTGGAGCTGGCCCGCCGGATCTCCGCAGTCGGTGGCCGAACTTCGTTCCCAGGAGGGAGAAGAGTAATGGAAGGAGAAGAAGAATAATGGAAGAATATAAAAAAAGGGAAACATATATGAAGAGGTGGCTCGGTTTAAAAGGAGGGTTGTGAAGTAGAGTGTTTGAGAAGAAGAAGTAAGAAGAAAGGAAGAAGAAGAAAGGAAAGAGAAGTTATTTGCATGTAGTAAAAAATGGAGGAGGGGAGAGAGAAGTTTTCTTTGGGATTAGGGCCGGTTGGAATGTGTTGAGGGTGGGGTGAGGTGTTGTTTTATAGGGGTTTGTGAAGGGGGTGGAGGGTGGTGATCATCCTATTCAAAATGGAGGGTGGAGATTTGTCATGAAGGAAAGTGGGTTTCTTTATGAAGGGGGTGAATGGATGGGTGAGAATGGGACCCCATTTTAGGACCTCTCCATTGTTCATGGCCAATAGGGTGTTGACACATAAATTCAATAATTGCAACTTAGCTCCCTTAAATTCGAAAAATTGCACGGTCACATAAAATGACACAAAAATTGTGAAGAAAATTATGTTTAGTAATTTTCATGGTAAGGGGGTGTTGTGCGTTAGGCACGGGTTTAATTAGAAAAGCATTAGGATTAATTTAGGATTAAAAATGGGATTTACAAAGTTGGTATCTCCGATTTAAATAGAAATAAAGTGTCCCGCGAATTTAAATTAATTGGGGGCACTTGGGGTCAAAATCCGGAAATGACGCAAAGGCTAAAAATGGTGGAGGCTTGGAGTCAGTCTTGGACCCTTTAGTTGGTCTGGCTCAACGGGTTAAGTTGGTATCTCAAATTTTAGGATAACGACACAAGTGTCCGACACGGAATTAAATATGGATTAGGGTTTCAGAAAATTGTGCAATTAATTTATTGCACAACGAAAAGCTGATTTTGATCGACGGAAAAGTCCAGTGCCTAATTTGGCGGGTCAAGTCAGAAGTACAGTAATTGAACGAGATTTATGGGCTGATATTGGGCTCCGAATAATCAAACAATGATAGGGCGCGCCAAGGGTTTAATTAAAAGAATTTAAATACCAGATAAATTATCTTCACTCTAAACCTCGACATCCGCTACCAAAAACCAAAATTTTTTCAAATCCACCCTAACTATCTACAGAATAAATCAAGGGGGTTTACATTCTTCCCAACTTAGAAAAATTTCGTCCCCGAAATTAAAAGTAAAGCACGATAATATCTAAAAGAATTTTAAAACAACTGGTAATCAAATGCCATACGTAAATTCGTACATTGCTCCTCAAATAAGTACGGGAATTGCTGCCGAATAGAATCCTCGCGCTCCCAAGTAGACTCGCCTGGTGAATGGTGCTTCCATGCTACTCTGACCAGTCGAATCATCTGCCCTCTTAAAGTCTTCTCGCTGCGATCGAGAATCTCCACTGGCTGCTCTACGTAAGACAGACTAGGCCCGACTGTAATCTTCGAATGATCAAGTACGTGGCTAGGGTCTGCGACATATCTTCTCAGCTGCGATACGTGAAATACGTCATATACTCCCTCTAATGATGGAGGCAATGCAAGACGGTAAGCCACTTCGCCAACTCGTTCCAAAATGTCAAAAGGTCCGATGTACCTCAGACTCAGCTTGCCTCTGCCTCCGAATCTGATGGTACCACGAGTGGGCGATATCCTCAAAAATATGTGGTTACCCTCCTTGAACTCCAATGGTCTGCGGTGCGCATCTGCCCAGTATTTCTGTCTGTCCTGTGCTGCGCGCAGGTGGCTCTGAATCTGCTTGACCTTCTCCACTGTCTGTGTCACCAACTCTGGACCAAGTATCTGACGCTCTCCCACGTCACTCCAACAAACTGGTGACCTACACTTCCTGCCGTACAGTGCCTCATAAGGTGCCATCTGTATGCTGGCCTGTTAACTGTTATTGTAGGAGAATTCCACCAAGTATAGGTGGTCCTCCCAAGATCCTCCAAAATCAATCATGCACACTCTAAGCATATCCTCTAATATCTGTATCGTGCGCTTTGACTGTCCATCAGTCTGTGGATGATACGCAGTGCTGAACTTGAGACGAGTTCCTAGGCTCTCCTGCATACTCCGCCAAAATTGTGACATGAATCTGGAATCATGATCCGATACGATGCTGACAGGCACTCCATGTAATCGTACTATCTGCCTTATATACATGTCAGCTAGTATCTCTATGGATTGCCCAACTCGGAAGGGCAAGAAATATGCAGACTTGGTGAGTCTGTCTACGACAACCCAAACTGCATCCTTCCCGCTTGGGCTTCGCAGAAATCCTGTGACGAAGTCCATGGTAATGTGTTCCCACTTCCACTCGGGAATGGGAAGTGGCTGCAATAATCCTGCAGTCCTCTGATGTTCAGCCTTGACTTGCTGACAAACTAAATACTTTGCCACAAATCTTGCAATTTCTCTCTTCATTCCATGCCACCAGAAATGCTGCCTCAAGTCTTGGTACATCTTCGAACCTCCGGGATGAATAGAATAAATCGAGCTATGTGCCTCAGTCATCAACTCTTGGCGTAGCTCGCCACTCGGAACATATAGGCGATCTCCACAACTCAACATTCCGTCTTCATGAATCCTGAGTCCCGTCTGCATGCCTGCCTCTGTCCTCTCTCGTAGACGTCAAAATCTCGCATCTGTAGGCAGGGCTGCCTTGATCCTCTCAATCAGTGTAGACTGAACCTCGAGACTGGCCATCTGTCCATCCATGCCTGGCAATACAATCTCAATCCCAAGCTCCTGGAGATCCTCTAGCAACTGTCGCTGCGTCATCAATAAGTATGCCATGGGCTTCCTACTTAAGGCATCTGCTACGACATTCGCCTTGCCAGGGTGGTACTGTAACTCAATGTCATAATCTGTCATCAACTCTAGCCAACGTCTCTGTCTCATGCTGAGTTCCTTCTACGTGTAGACGTACTTCAGGCTTTTATGATCTGTATAAATCTCCACACGCTCACCATAAAGGTAATGTCTCCATAGCTTTAGTACAAACATCACTACAGCTAGCTCCAAGTCGTGCGTCGAATAGTTCTTCTCATGAACTCTCAGCTGTCTCGATGCGTAGGCTATCACCTTGCCGTGTTGTATCAGTACACATCCCAATCCGCTCCCTGACGCATCACTGTACACTATAAATCCTCCTGATCCTGAAGGTAGTGTCAAAATCGGTGCTGATGTCAGACGCTTCTTTAGCTCATCGAAAGCCGCCTGACACTCGTCGGTCCAGATAAACTCTTCACCTTTACGCGTCAGTCGCGTCAAAGGCGCAGCTATCCTCGAGAAGTTTTCCAAGAACCTCCGATAATATCCGGCAAGTCCGAGGAAGCTCCTAACCTCTGTAACTGATGTAGGGGTAGGCCAGGTCTCTACTGCAGCTATCTTCTCCGGGTCAACTGATAGTCCATCTCCGGTGATTATGTGTCCCAGAAATGGTACTATATCCAAGCAGAACTCACATTTGTTGAGTTTGGCGTACAGCCTCTCATGTCTCAGCGTCTCCAACACGATCCAGAGATGCCTCTCATGCTCCTCCTGGCTTCTGGAATATATCAAAATGTCGTCTATAAATACCACTACGAACTTATCCAAGTACTGGTGGAAGACATTGTTTATCAAACACATAAATACTGCTGGCGCGTTGGTTAAACCATACGGCATGACTAAAAACTCATAGTGGCCATACTTCGTCCGAAAGGCCGTCTTCTGGATGTCCTCTTTCCGTACCTTGATCTGATGATATTCGGATCTGAGATCGATCTTCGAGAATACACATGCGCCGTTAAGTTGATCAAACAAATCATCGATGTGCGGCAGTGGGTTCTTGTTCTTTATCGTTATAGCATTTAGCGCCCTGTAATCGATACACAAGCGTACCGTCCCGTCCTTCTTCGGTATAAACAGAATGGGTGCTCCCCAGGGAGAAACACTAGCCTGACTGAAGCTCTTGTCCAAGTGATCCTCTACTATGGACCTTCAACTCAACTAACTCTTTCGGTGCTAGTCTGAAGACGGGAAAAAGAAAAAAAATTGGCTCCTCTCTTGGGTCAACTCTATGGCAAATTTTATCTCTCTGTCAGGTGGCAGGCCGGAAAGATTATCTAGAATCACATCCTCAAAATCTGATATAACATGGTGGTACACTGGTTCACATCATACATTGTATACCCTTAAGGTAGATGGGCACCATACTCCTGGGCTCCCTGAACTCAACTCAGGGTAACCTGGTGGCCTAAAAATATAAATGCAACTACGTCGACAATCTAGTGTCGCGTGGTATTGGCCCTATCAACTCATGCTAGGACGGTGTCATCGTCCAGACTTAACCTCAAAATAAATCCTCCTGTTCTGTTTACCACACTAATCCTTTAAAAGAAAATTTTCTCCCCTGCCTTAAGTATAATTTCTCTTCTCCTCAAATTTTCCCTAAAATTTTTATTCCTCGAGTTTTTCTTTTCGTTATTTATCTCTCCAAGTCATAATTACAATTATAATAATGATGTCACCCAAGCACATACTAAAATTTCTGGTATTAGATCATCATCTTCCAAGTGAGAGCTTGAAATTTTATCTTCTCTAGTCCATAATGTCATTCCTGGTATTGCTATCATATACAACCACTAGTTTCCATCATCAGGCTATGCATTTCCCTAAATTATTCTAGGTCATGATCAATAATCCTTCCAGCTCTTAGTACTTCCAAGATCACTGCTACCTCAAGCACGAGTAGGGTACTACCGGATCCAACTCTCTTGCCAACCTTTCTCACTAGTTCTAGAATCCAAAGAACCCATCAATCTATCCTGATAAAGTAACAATCTTCTCCGAGAAAGGTATACGAATTCTATCTTCTGTCATTTGGTCTTCGATCTTCTTCTGGAGGAAAGTCATCAGTCACAAGCATTCTTCTCCCCGAACAATAGGGGACGAGAAACAAGGATAGCGATATTGACGAAGATTGAACGAATGCAAAGTGTAACTCCAAGGGCGATAATCACATACAAAGAGTTTTAAAATTGATTATTGATTGAGATCCTATTCAACAATCATAACATCTATTCCTAATTTTGCAGGCTCGCTTGGCACAGTCAGGTGACCAAGACGATTTAAATCGGACCTGTATAGGCCACCACAAAAATATGTCATGCCCCAGTCCCAAAATACATAGGACCAGGAATACGTGACACGCCAACTATGCATTCGACCAAACTTTGGTCTAACTCGAATACGTATAAACTGTAATACACAAGGGCACTATCTAGATATTCCATAAATGTAAACCTCTATGTCTCAATCCATAATGTATAACAGTATACAAGAAAGAGCTATATGTGCTAGAGTCGGCCGTCCAATAACACACTAACTCAAATAGACTCGAGAATAAGTATGAGTCTATAAAAACTAGGCTACAACAGCAGATGAAATAAACAATATAAAATAACTATAATGTCGGTAGATATAATGTGAGTACCTAGTACCATGCCCGCAAGACATGCAACTCCAACAGCAACTCCAAATGCTCCGTAATCATCTATGCTGCAAAACTGGCAGGGAACCAGGTCCTCAGAGGGACGTAACAAGGTACAGAAATACAACATGCCAAGTAAACAGAAAGTACAAGTGCACGACAGGGTACTCTATCATAACCAAACAAGTGTGACACGGTTTAAAGACAATGTTCGACGCGTGGGCTATCCAAAGTAAAACCGTAGCTCCGGATACGAAAACACACGGCACGTACCGCAGCTCCGGGCAAGGAGTCACACGGGTGGTACAACTACTCTAGATACAGGATCACTACAGAAATAATATATATACATATATAAGCGCGTGCAGAGTAGCCCAAACGTCTAGTAACTGTCTTCTCCTTCCCAAGTGGTCAACGATTGTGCGCTGAACCTGAACCTCTATCTAACAGTCTCGACACACGGAAGATAAATCACAGACGCGACCCTAAGGTCGTCCCAGTTCTGGTGATGATGTCAGTATCAGGATACAGGAATCTGGCACGATCACAGTGTATGAGTGTGTCCTGGGGTGTCGATATACTCAGGTACGCATATCGGAATGCTACGAAACATCCAACAATCCTTCTAAGGCGTTACGACGTACGTCTTCACCCGGTTGTGAACCGGTCGTGAAGTATCGAACGTCAACATAACTACGTGCACAATGTATAAAATGAAACAATAAATATCTATAAACTGAAAATACAGGGTGGCAAGGTACACTTGCCTGCGTGCGGTTGCTGATGACAGGGATCCGGTACCACGTCCAAGTCCTCAGGTCCCGTAGTACCTAGAGATGAGATACAAACCCAAATCAAAATCCAACACACGACAAACAGGGACGTGACGCACGTCTAAACATATACTACAATCTTAGTTACAAGACACATAGACACGACGCTAGAGGGTTGACCAAGGTTAACCCAGGTAGGTTATATCTAAAACAATCAATCACAGTATACTATCATAAGACAAGTCCTCGATCTCACTATTCATCACTATATTCAGTAGTTCAAACCATGATCAAATCCTCGGTTTCACCCCGGGTCTTTACCGACATTCTCATGCACGTTGACGTATCACGTCCTCAATTAAATTATCAATTATTTATTAACCCCTCGAATATACAGCCATCAATATTTTACTTTAACTACTCCTCGGTTAAATTCATTATTATTTCTCAGTCTCCAATCACTGACTATCGGTTTGATATTACACCCTTTTCACAATCTATCACCTGCTCCACAATGTCCATCAATATTTTACTATCATAGTATTATTCATCAATAATTTTAACTTTGTCCATCATTAATGATAAAATGCATATATTAAAACGAACACCGTAATGTCTCATTTATATATTTTATATCCTCACACATGATCACCAATGCAAATTTAAACCAAAATTAATCAATTAACAATTCCATCAATTATGTATTATAATATGCATTTAACCTAAAATCTCTCCTGCATATATAATCCCAAAATTCCCAATGCATATACGTACCCTTTAACTAAAATTGTTTCGTTCTCAAACCCTAACCTCAATGCATATCTAGTAAAATTTATTTTAAAAAAATTACTTATGTAAGTAGACCCTAAACACTACCATAAACCCTAGTCACACCTCATTAAACACCAAGTCCATCATCAATATACTAAAATTACACAAACAAAAATATACAACATATAACTCTAACTATACACAAGACAATATATATAAATAGAGAGGGGGGTGGTATACCTCGACGGCGAGGCGATGCTGGCCGGAGGAGAGATCGTGGCAGCACTGGTGGTGGGGAGAGAAACTGGCCGGAGTTGGCACAACGAGGTGGCTCGACTGGTAGAGTACGGTGGTGGCGGGGTGAGCTCGCCGGAGAATGGAGTCGTGGTGGTAATGGCGGATGGTGAGGATGTGGGGGTGGCAGCACGTGGTGGTTGGCCGGAGTATGTTGGCGGGGTGAACGTGGAGGAGGTTGAGGCAGCGGGAAAGGGGTGCAGCGGCTCATCGTGGTTGCTGCAGGTTCACCGGGCTGTGGCTGGAGGTGGCGATGGCGTGTGGTGGGCTAGAGATCGCACAACAGGCCACCGGAGGATGCTCGAGAGAGGTGGTTCGTGGTGGTACTGGCCGACAGTGGTGGTGGCTTGAAGAGGTGCGGGACTGTGAGGGCCGGCCGAAGCTCGTGGAGTGGCGGAGCAGCCCGTGGGGTGGTGGAGCTGCTGCTGGCCCGCCGGATCTCCGCAGTTGGTGGCCGGACTTCGTTCCCAGGAGGGAGAAGAGTAATGGAAGGAGAAGAAGAAGAATGGAAGAATATAAAAAAGGGAAACATATATGAAGAGGTGGCTCGGTTTAAAATGAGGGTTGTGAAGTAGAGTGTTTGAGAAGAAGAAGTAAGAAGAAAGGAAGAAGAAGAAAGGAAAGAGAAGTTATTTGCATGTAGTAATAAATGGAGGAGGAGAAAGAGAAGTTTTCTTTGGGATTAGGGCCGGTTGGAATGTGTTGAGGGTTGGGTGAGGTGTTGCTTTATAGGGGTTTGTGAAGGGGATGGAGGGTGGTGATCATCCTATTCAAAATGGAGGGTGGAGATTTGTCATGAAGGAAAGTGGGTTTCTTTATGAAGGGGGTGAATGGATGGGTGAGAATGGGACCCCATTTTAGGACCTCTCCATTGTTCATGGCCAATAGGGTGTTGACACATAAATTCAATAATTGCAACTTAGCTCCCTTAAATTCGAGAAATTGCACGGTCACATAAAATGACACAAAAATTATGGAGAAAATTGTGTTTAGTAATTTTCATGGTGAGGGAGTGTTGTGCGTTAGGCACGAGTTTAATTAGAAAAGTATTGGGATTAATTTAGGATTAAAAATAGGATTTACAAAGTTGGTATCCCCAATTTAAATAGAAATAAAGTGTCCCGCGAATTTAAATTAATTGGGGACACTTGGGGTCAAAATCCGGAAATGATGCAAAGGCCAAAAATGGTGGGGGCTTGGAGTCAGTCTTGGACCCTTTAGTTGGTCCGGCTCAACGGGTTAAGTTGGTATCTCAAATTTTAGGGTAACGACACAAGTGTCCGACACGGAATTAAATATGGATTAGGGTTTCAGAAAATTGTGCAATTAATTTATTGCACAACGAAAAGCTGATTTTGATCGACGAAAAAGTCCAGTGCCTAATTTGGCGGGTCAAGTCAGAAGTACAGTAATTGAACAAGATTTATGGGCTGATATTGGGCTCCGAATAATCAAACAATGATAGGGCGCACCAAGGGTTTAATTAAAAGAATTTAAATACCAGGTAAATTATCTTCACTCTAAACCTCGACATCCGCTACCAAAAACCAAAATTTTTTCAAATCCACCCTAACTATCTAAGAATAAATCAAGGGGGTTTACAGCTATAACTCCCGATAATCATTCTTGAATGGTAGGGCCCAAGGTTGCCACTCCCTCCTGTGGTCCGTAATACGTCAGAATCCAGTCCTCTAAGTCATCATCTAAAAAATATATCCAGTTAGGATGGAACGAGTACAACCCAATAGCAGTTTCAAGTTAATTGATAATGACTATAAACAGTAACAGTAAATATAATACAAGAAGAGAAAACAAAGAGCAGATATCAAAGTATGGCAAGAAAAGAAAGACATGTAATCTAGAGCAATAAGACAATATTAATACACTATGAAATGGAATAAAGAGTAGAACTGATACTACACTATGTGTTCTAAAATATCTCTCCAATATGTGTTCAATCAATAATCAATAATAAATAAGCAATATCCACAATAGTACGGCTCAATCACACGGCTAACGTATTATTGACTATCCACAATAGTACGGCTCAATCCAATAGGATTGGCTATCCACAATATTACAATAGTACGGCTCAATCCAATAGGATTGGATATCCACAATAACACAATAGTATGGCTCAATCCAATAGAATTGGCTATCCACAATAACATAATAGTACAGCTCAATCCAATAGGATTTGCTATCCACAATAGTACAATATATCCCAATCAAGTCATATCTCGATACAAGAAATACAATATAGAGTCAACATATGAGCAGTGTCACGACCCACACCCAAAAAATCGAACATGAATCGTGGGTACGTCCAGCCTACGCCGCAGCATCGGTGGTAGAACGCTGTCTAGGTCTACTATCTAGCTAACAATCTCACGCAATCAATATAGGTACCTGTCAAGATCTCAACTCCAAATGGAAGAACAATATCATAATGATAACACAAGTACTCAATCACGAATCTAAGCACGATAAGATAACACAAAAATCTAATAACTACAAAGTCTAAATAACTGCTACTATAACAATAACAACATCAATAATAATAATACAACAACATCATAAATCATATATAATACAAGGTCTCAATCCAAAACCGGAGACAAATTCGGTACCAAAAGCTAATAAAAACAATAACAAGGTCCTAGTGATCCCGGCTACCAACCCAAAAATCACTCCTAAACTAGGGGGTCCCTGTCTGCACCATCGACAGGCTGAGGTCCATAAAACGTCGGACACCAATCTTCCGGATCCTCTGAAAAAAAATATGTCCAGTCAGGACTGGAGCAAGTACACCTCTAACAGCAGTTCCAGTTAAATGATAAAAACTATAAAACAGTTGTAGCAAGTAGCAAGGAGAAGAAAATAAAGTATAAACAAGGAAATATATACATATCACTAGTGCATAAAGGTAAAGATGCATGAATATCAGAAGCAAGATAGTAATAATTGCAGGATACAAGAAATCTAAACTAAGAGCAAGTGCGTGCACAAGAACGTGTAGTGAGCCCAGCAAGAGTACATGTAATGAGTCAAGTCCAGAAACTATAAGTGAGACCAGCAAGAAATGCAAGAGAGTCCAGACTAAAAAGAATAAACTTGTGTCTTTGAAATACCTGTTTTGACATATAAACGGCTAGGGGTAAGTACGGCTCACCACGTACTGGGTGCGCGGCTGCTATCATTTCAGATTAGACCAGAGGGGGTGATTCCAGTGATTCCAGTTGGGAATATTTACATATCTACTCGAGTATTTCTCCGTCCCGACTAGTACAAGTGAATCCAAGACCCGACATGTAAATCAAGTATGAGTCCAGCCAGAAACATAAGTGATGCCTGTAGTGATGCCTGTAGGTGATGTCTGTAGGTGATTCCAGAATAGAGGCCAGAAATATGAAATATACGTGTTGCAAGTAAATGAATCCAGAAATACTAGTCTGTGTCATGCCAGAAAATCAGATGATACTATACTACAAGCTGAATCATAATAATCATCAGATAATGAAAACTATCAGAGAATGTACTCGCTTGACGTCCTGAGCAACTAGCGATCCGAACTGGTATCGCAAGGACCTATTGCAAAAAACAAGGTTAAACAGGGTTCTAAAGAGTTAAATAGATATAAAATAGCTAAAAACAAGCTTCTAGGGTCGTTCTAGGTCAAACGGGTCAAACCGGTAAAATCTGGGTCAAAAGGTCAACTCTGGGTCCAAAAGTCAACCTTGGGTCAAATCTAGGTCAAAAGTTGAATTTGGCGGTCAACCGGGTCAACTATGCTCAACTCTAGGTCAAACTAGAGTGCCCCTAAAATTCTAGGTCAAAACTAGGTTATTAAGCTAATAAACCCTCAAACTCGTCTCCTTGAGATACCGGGATACCCTCGGTATCCGATATCGCAACCTACGCGATACGCCCCGTCTATATCCTCTATAATATATACTAACACGTATATATATATATATATATATATATATATATATATATATATATATATATATATATATATATATATAAAAGCATCTCTAACCTCAATCCTAGGCTAAAACTCAATACCTTGCCCCGACGCTCAATACCTTGAGTATCTCAAGGTATTGAGATACTCAAGCCTTACCCTCACTAACACTAGCTAACTAACTTACTATATATAATATATACACTACCATATACTAATATATATATATATATATATATAACATATATCTAACTATATAGATATATATATAACCTAGTGTATAGGTAAACACCTCAATACCTTACATCCGATACCCAACTTATCTCAATACCTTGGTATCTCAAGGTATTGAGATACCTTACCCGGATACCTTACCCTCTAACTATCTAGCTATATATATATATATATATATATATATATATATATATATATATATATATATATATATAGAGAGAGAGAGAGAGAGAGAGAGAGAGAATAAGGGAGGTGAGATGGCACCTCACCCAAAAAACAAAGGTGGCAGTGACGTGCCACAATCTCAACCACACAAACGAGGGGAGGGGGTTAAGTGCAAATTGCCAATTATGAAATGTGTGGTTGAGATTGTGCCACGTCACCGCCACCCTTGTTTCTAGAGTGAGGTGTCATCTCACCTCCCTTATTCTCTCTCTCTCTCTCTCTCTCTCTCTCTCTCTCTATATATATATATATATATATATATATATATATAGGCTACCTCAATACCTTACCTCACCTTACCTCACTACCCTCAATACCTTGGGTATCTCGAGGTATTGAGATACCCAACTATCCCTCTCTCTAACACTAACCATAGCTAACTATCTAGCATATATATATATATATATATATATATATATATATATATATATATATATATATATATATAGATATATATATAGGCTAATATATATATATAAACACATATGTATATACCTACATATCTATATATATATATCCATACATACACATATATATACATACCTACACATCTCACATATCATATATATGTATCTCTCTAACTATATGTATATATATCTATACTAATCTATATATCTATCTATATATACCTCTATCTATCTATATATATGACCATACATATATATATATACATCTATATATACAAACATATATAAATATATAAAAGAAGGGGGAGAAACTGGCTCGAGCGCGCGCGCGCTGTGCTGAAACGCGCAGAAACGCGCTCGCGCTGCTGCTATTGCTGCCCTGCTGCTGCTGCTGCGTGCTGCCGCGGCGCTGCCGCGGAGCGCTGCCGCTGCTGCCGTGGCGCTGTTGTGCCTGTACGCAGATGCTGCTGCTGTACGCCGCTGCTGCTACTCGCTGCTACCGCGATGCTGCCGCTGCTGCCGCGACACTGTCACTGCTGCCGCGGCGCTGCCGCGGCGCTGCCGCGGCGCTGCTGCCCTGCTGCCCTGCTGCCCTGCTGCCCTGCTGCAGCGCTGCGCCCAACTTGCTGCGGCTACGGCTCTACTCTCCCTCTCACTCTCTCTAACACACACACCTCGACACACACTAACACACATAAACAGACACATCTATACACACACACAGACACATCTATACGTGCACACACACTTATATATATAAACACACAAACATATATACATATATATACACACACAACCATATATATATATATATACACACACAAACACACATATATATAGGTACACACACACACACACACACACACACATATATATATATATATATATATATATATGTATATATATATACACACACACTCATATATATATATATATATATATATATATATATATATATATATATAAACACATATCCACACTCACACACACGCTCACAAACACATACTCACACTCACACACCCTCACGCACACACTCTCACACACACTAACACACACACAACTACACACACCCTTAAACACACACACACACACACACACACACACACACACACATATATATATATATATATATATATATATATATATATATATATATATATATTTATTTATATATATATACACACACATACTAGCACACTAACACAACACACACAAACACCAATACCAACACCAACGCACGCACAACCACACAAACACCTAGAAATATATATACATATATAAAATATAACTCGAAAACTCTAGCACACACTCCCCGAAGCTAAACCAACTCGCGCACAAGCCTGAAACCTAGAAACCTAGAAACCAAGTCAAAATGGCCATTCGGTCATTTCGACGAACACGTGGAGTGCGGTTCGCAAAACCTCGTGAAACGCACACCAAACCTACTCGGAATTGGCCCAAAATTTATCCACGGATTCTGATCGATGTTTAGATCCTAGAAAAAATGCTAACTCGTCGCTTCTAGGTCCGTGGCAAAAAAGTGCACGCACATAGAACCTACGACGACGAAAACTCCCAAATTGCCCGAAACGCTCAAATATCCGCGACACGACTTCACGTGTCCGAACGGAGACACGTACTTACCCTCAAGATACTCAAACACATCTACCTAGGTCCGTCTAACCTAGGACATCACCCAAAATTGGGCCAATCTCGGATTTTACCCGAAATTGACACAAAACCTTATGTCAAAGTCTCCAAACACATCCAAACAAGCTCCAACTTTCTCCCACGGGTAGCCCTAAGGTCTAGGAAGGTTCTAAACTACTAATTACACTATATTAGAGTAATCACAAGGGGAAAAATCAGGGTTTATCTCTTGGAAGTTGGAATCCCAAGCCAAAGTCTCCAATAAGCCCCAAATTCACCACACCAAGCTTCCAAGCTTCCAACCCAAGCTCCAACACTAAGTCTAGGCTCTACACACCTAGGTTAGGGAAAAGTATAGGGTTAGGGTTCACATCCATGAAGAATAGAAGAAGAAAGAGAAGAAATGACTTACTTGAAGCTTGTTGGAAGAAGGAAGAAGAAGAAAATGGAGAATGGAGAAGAAGAAGAAGAAGAAGAAGAAGAAGAAGAAGAAGAAGAAGAAGTGAAGAATGGGGGGGGGGGGGGCTGTTGTCCAGGTCTGGGAAAGGGTTAGGGGGCCGGCCATTCACATGGAAATATGTTTGCATAAAGCCAAAAAGACTAAAACACCCTCTCCTTTAGTCATGCAACTTGGGTTTTGGATTTGGGGTTCCAAAAGCACTCAAATTAACTCCTAATCACTCCAACTAACTTAATAAAAATATAATAATAATTTTAAACCCATAAATAAGCCTCACAAGGGTGTTGGTTGGGTTGGACATGGGTCCACTAAGGTCTGACATGGGTCCAAGCTAGCCAAAACACTAAAATAACTAATAAAAAAATAATACAACCAAAAATTACATATTAATAAAAATATTTATGATAAATACATAATTAACCAAATTAAAATAAAAAATATCCTGCTCTGGAAATGGGGTAGTGACAAGCAGGATGATCGAGGTGTACAATGAATGTGAGAAATAATATATCGAGACTAAAATTCATAACAACTAATATGTGTAACCATAATGTCAAAAATTAAGTAAAATATTACTAAATACTTGTATTATAGTAATTATCAAATAATAGAAACTATCAGATAAAGTACTCGCATATGGTCCAGAGCAATGAAAGTCAAATCGTGTCCATATCGGTACCTTACAGACCTATATATGAAATTACATGGCATTTGGTGTAATAAAGTGTTAAACATGTTTAAATAGACTAAAATATATTTTTAGGTCAAAACTAGGTCATACTAGTCAAACTAGGTCAATACATTGCTAATACATATACTTATAGTATTTACCTACTAATGCCTTAGTCTATAACCAATACCTAGTCCCGTATCTTATGTTTCAACCCGTATCCTAACACTACCCCGTATTTTAATATAACTCATATACCTTATCTAAGTTCAATACCTTGGTACTAATCCTTAAATTAACTTTACCTCATAACTTGGGATCAATATCTAGCTACTATCACATAATACCTCAACTATATATATAGTAACTTGATACTCTAACTTAGTATCTCAACTCACTAGTTTAATATCAATATCTTAACCTTACTAGTACTAACTCACTAACTCACTAACTCACTAACTTAACTTAATATTGATATCACTATCTTAACTTATGTCAATTTTCCCCAATACCCTGACTCTACTCCAAACTCATACCTCACTTACGCAATACTTACACTCATACTAGTACACTACCCTACCTAGCTGCTGCCAAGGCATATTCCTTATCTACCTGCTATGC
This sequence comes from Iris macrosiphon, assembly GCA_036927795.1. NCBI lineage: Eukaryota > Viridiplantae > Streptophyta > Magnoliopsida > Asparagales > Iridaceae > Iris > Iris macrosiphon. Next base: position 182,511,044 of record JAYESA010000010.1, on the reverse strand, counting down.
TGAACACAAGTCCCTGCTCTTACTGCCATCTAAAAGCCCACAGGGGTACATTAGCAAAACACCATCACTTGATACTAATACATTTTCATCACACTCTAACACTATTTTCTGCACTCATCAAACAACCTCAAGTACCTGCTTACTTAGTATTCTAATATTTATACCTTGATACCAACCCAATTCAGTCACTCATATCCATCTCCACGATACTACACACTTCTTCGACGCACATTGCATCTTGCACAACACTCCCTAATAGACAGTCACCTCATTCACCTCTAAGTCAACCAATCTAGGATACCCACCACATATCCTGTACTAATTCTCCTTCTCCTACCCCTTGTACTGCAACTCCATTGCAGTACCAATACTTGTAACTATACTGCACTGAGTGTCACTTCCTACATCTGCACACTGCTATCACACCCAAGTTGCATCTACTTCTGTGTGTGCAGTGCACACACAGACTCACCCCCTGCAAACTTGAGGCTGTGCAGTGTACATATGTACTACAATTTTGGCCCCTTCCTTGCAGACCCCAACCTGGCACCAAACTTTCTCACTAGCTGAGCTCCTAACTGCCTACTACCTATTTAACTGTTGTCAGTTGCTGCAACAACAGCTCCAAATAGCCCATTGCTATTGCAACTGAGCAGTCCCTCATTGCTCGACCCTTCACTATGCATCTGCTGCTCGATATATTGTTGTATACACTGCAGTGAAGACCTGCAGACATTTCAACCTCCCCTTTCACACCCCTTCATACCTACACACACATGCAAACCCGACCTTCCCTCAACTTGTGCACTACTCTACAGTTCACTTTCCTCACTTCACACACACACACACCAGAATAATACATATACCAAACACTTGGTGTACAAACCAAGATACACACCATACCCTTGTTATATGCTTGTGATACACCTTCCAAACCACGATACCACCATCATAAACACTTGATCCATATTATATATAATATATGATATAAATATATATAAACATCATATTTTGCAATAAATATAGATTATCCTACTAAAGAGGCATTAAATACAAGAAAACTTCAATTCTACCCATGCGTATCATGGCGTATCATGATACACACTCTCCGTACCCAATTGTGGATATGTAAATCCCAATAATTTATGAATTAAAGCTTCTAATGACCATTATACCTATTATCAAATACTTGGTGCACCAAATTCGGATTTTCCCAAAATTGGCCACAATAATCAATGTAACTATCACAATAAAGCTCTTAAGAACCTAGTTCTTCTTCCTATGGGTAGTACTTAGCCACAGAAGGGTTACTAAGGGTCTAATACTATAAATAAACCATAAAATTGAGGGAGAAATAAGGATTATACCTATTAAAAGTCAAATTCTAATAAAACTCCTTCGGATGGACACGAAATGGCACAAGCTTCTAGAGTCCTTTCCAAGTAGTATTCTTTGTAATCCAAGCTCCATAGCTCTCCATGATGATGAAAATGAGAGTGATTGGGATTAATTTGAGTGGATTTTGGTGAGGGAATGAAGTGGATCGAGGAAGAAGTTGATTTTGGGAAGAACAAATGAACTAATAGTGTGTTAATGAACTCTCTTCCCTAGAAATTAGGTATGACCAAGTTAGTGTAACTACCACTTTTCACCATAGGGATATTTTGGTAATTTTGTATGTTGTTAAATTATTTTATATTAGTGATTGACTAGAATTATATTAGTGTTAGTTAGTGGCTAGCTAATTAGAATTTGTAAGTGTTAGTTAGTGCTAATTATTGTTAGTTGTGACTTTAGTAATTATAATTAATTAAGTTTAGTTGTCATAAAGAGAATATTACTCTTAGTTTTAGAGATTCTTTCCTTTTGTTAATTAGATTTCATTTATGACAAATGGAGAGGGGCAAACTTCATATTTTGGCATGACCAAACCTTACTATAAGAGATCAGTTCAATCTAGGGCTCATCCATTCATTTTATTTCACTCATTAGCATCATTTTTTTCAAAGCCTCTTCTTCTCCAAGCAAACCCAATTCCTTACCAATTTTACTCAATCCACTTTTAATTCCACTCATTCTCACCATCATGAAGGCCTAGAGAATTGTAAAGCACAAGGATATCCATAAGAGAGGAGCTTGCTAGGAGATCGTGTCCGACTTATCCCTTCCGTATCCAAATTCAGAATTCTTCAAAGAGGCTACCAAAATACTAGGTAATTCTTTTAATTTTATCAAATTCATGGTTAGGAATAGCCCTTTTATGATTAGATTTGACTTTCCAATGGTAGATCTAAGCACTAGAAGCCCTCAATTTGGTAGATCTAAGTTGGTGTCATGATTTTGGGACTCAATTTGAGAAAAATTTTAATTGTGTCTATTGAGTATGTGTATTGTATCCTAATGATGACTATTGATGTTTATTTGATGGGTGAATATGTTCTTGTATCCAAAATTGGATACGTAGAGTTTGTATCATGATACACCATGATACGTATAGGTGGATTTGGTAAATTAGATGTATACATGTGTCCTTTTGTCAAAAATAGCCCAAATTTGTCATAGTATTCAGCCTCATTTTTAGCAGCCATAACAACTTAGAAATGCCAATTCTCTTAACTCAGGATACCGATTAATCTTCCATTTTTTTAAAAGAACCATATCGAAGTTAGATTTCTAAATATATAAATTAATAGGCCAAATTCATTATGAAATTTTATGTAAAATTATTTGAGTGTCAGGTGTCCGAAAGACAAACGTGTTTCGGTGTTTTCGCGATTTCGGGAGCTCCAGGACACAAAAATGCGATCCGTTTAAAGTTTCAAAAAGCTAATACAAAGGGATACGATATACCTCAATCCTAAAATTTATTGAATAGGTCTAATAGGTACATTATTGGTTACAAGTAAAGAACTGACTATACGATATAGGCATTTTGTGTACCCTATGAGCCTAGGTAGTATGGATATCAAGTGGGTGTAGATATCATAGGTTGCCAAGTATATGTATGATATAGCATATATATATATATATATATATATATATATATATATATATATATATATATATATATATATATATATATATAAGTGTTAGGTAATAGGTGTTAGTTAGTGTGCGTGTTAGTGTTGATAGAAGTGGTTATCAAGTGAGCCAAGTATAAGTAAGTTGTGTGTCAAGGTATTAGAGTTTGGGACAAGGTACTAGTGTGATACTTTGGTACCATAAGAATATTGGTATCATAAAATTCCAGTATCATGAGTAAGAGTAAGTGAGTATTGGGGCTTGAGTAAGGTATCCTATTTGGTATCAAGTATTAGTATTAGAGTTAGTTGGGTAAGTATCTAGGAGGATAAGGTATTGGTCAAGATACTAAGATATTGGGTATTAGAACTAGGTAATGGATAATATCAAGATGTCAAGTGCCAAGAATAGGATGAGTATCTTGGATATAAGGTAAGTGTAGGTTATGGTCATGGATTAGTATCTTGGGGGTTGGTATCATATGATACCTAATGTGGTACTATGGTACCATGTACAAACAAGTGGGATATATGGGATAAATTAGAGTATGGTATCCTAGGATACATCAAGGTATTTAGAATACCAAGATACCAAAATATTAGAACTAGTATGAGGCAATATTATGATACTAAGGTAAGGTTATAATATTAGGTATTAGATTAAGATACCATGGTAAGGGTAGGTCTACCTTGGGTAATGAGTTAGGTACAAAGGTATGAGTTAAGGTATTGGATATTGGTCAAGGTAATGGTATAAGCTATGGTATTAGTCTAGAAACTAGGATACGAGATAATATGTTAAGGTATCAGTTAAGTTAATGAGGTAATATTAAGGTATTGGCTAGGTATTAAGTCTTAGAATAAGTTATTGTATATATTAGTATATCTATATAGTATATATGATATTATTATATCATAGCTAACTAGTATGACTTTAAAATCTAGTTTAGCCAAGGTATTGACCCAAGAACTAAGGTATTGACTAATAGTTAAGGTATTTGAGATACGGGTTAAAGTATTTGGTCAATGTGTGATACGGGTTAAGATACCGTGATACGGGATAAGGTAAATAACTATAGGCCAATGTATTGCTAGAAATTATAGGTAAAAATATATATTAGGATAATATATACTAGTAACTTATTAGTATAGCCTAAAAATCTAGTATTGGTCTAATATTAACTAGTATTGACTAGTTTGACCTAGTTAGTACCTAAAAACTAAATAGTGACTTGTTAAGACCTAATATAACTTTATAAACCTTGTAAATAGGTAAAATTAACCTGAAAACTAGGAAATGACCTAGTTTGACTGTGTTGACCTAGATTTGACCTAGTTTGACGTAGTTTGACTAGTTTGACTTAGAGTTGACATAGTTTGACTATTTTAACCTAGTTTGACTTTGTAAAGGCTTGAGACCTAGTTTAACTTAATTATCATTCCAAACACTGTGTTGACTTGATATTCCCTATTTAGGTCTTTGAGACACTGATACGAATACTGTCTAATACTTTATTCCGGATTCCAGGCGAGTACATTCTCTGATAGTTTTTTGTTTATAATATCTTCTATGTTTCTTGTATTTAATGTAGATATTCTTGATTCCTTGACACATGGTTACATGGATTGGTATTTTTCAAATTCCGTCATGAGATATTATTTTTTGTGTATCTTGATATATCTTGTGCAAGCCTTGTTGTTCTTGTACTTGTACAGACACCGATTCATGAGAAGATTTACTACTTTCTCATAGAATTTTGTGTCGTAGCGTGCCATGGTTGGATCCACTATACCAGTTGGGGGCGAAGAGTGTTATTGTAGATATGTGATCATACCCTTCTTGTACATGTCTTGTTTCTTGTTAGTGTTAATCATATACCGTATATATGATTAATCAGGCCATAATTCTTGTTCAAGTTTCTAAGCCAATCACATGTTGAAGCTAGTACTTACTCACTTAGCTAGTTGTATTTCTTGATTCTTGTATATGATACTCATTGCTCTTGTATTTATTTACAGTATTCCATATCTAGTATATTTCTTGCTCTTGTTCTATTTATCTTGTATTCTCTCTATTTACTGTTATATAGTCTTTATCATTTATTGGAACTGCTGTTATAGGTGTGCTTCGCTCCAATCCTGATTGGATAATATTTTTTTGTGATTGTTGTGCTCTATATTTCGAGACTTCAGAGTGATGCTATAGACATGATTGTTCTTACACTGTGGACCTTGAGGTGACAACTGTAGAGATCTAGGCTAGTGCTTTTTATTCCATATCATGTCTAGTTTTATTCCTTAGAATATTATTTTGTTAATCTTTCTTATTTATTCTTCATTTAGTTTATTGTGATTGAGTACATGATAGAAGTAGTTGTATTAGTATGATTGATAGCTAGATAGTGATGACCTAGACAATATTCTATCACCGATGCTGCAACATAGGTTAGACGTACCTACGTACTCGTGCCCTGAATATGCTGGTGCGGGTCATAAAATCATATAACTGTTTGTATTCACTATCTATTTAGTGTCAATTTAGACGAGTGGGTTACTTATGTCCGCCATTACAAGTTTTGAACGTTAAAATAACAAACAAAGAAGTACAAAAAGATCCTAAGTAGAAAATCTAAGTACAATATTTTGATCTAGGTAGTGACGATGGAGCTTGAGCGCAGCAACGTCTCCTTTACTCCGTTGACGGTCTGATGAGAAAATAAGGATGCTGTCTCTTGTTTTCTCTCTCCTGAGCTTGTTTGTACGTACGTAGCCGGCCTAGGGGTTGTAGGGTAAGCTATCCTTGCTATTTATAGCCATCGTACTGACGGGCTATATGTGTCGTATATGCCTCTATTTGGTGGCCGCATAGAACTCCTTCAATAGAATACGGTTATAACTGCAGTCGCATACCATAGACAGGCTGCCACATGTCTTAGTTACGATATATTGTTAAAGAGATCTCGAGGTTGTTGCATGCATGACTTGGTTAGCTGCATACGTAGTCAGCACTGATTGTATGAGAAATTACCTTCGGTTGTAACAGAAAGATCCTGCAAGTTGAGAGCCGCATAACGTCTTGGCCGCATATCTTCGTGGCCGTATATGTGCTCTCGTTTGGCCTTGGTCCTATGGACACTATGGCCGCACGATATTATGGCCGCATACGTGCTCTCATTTAGCCTTGGTCGGATGGACACTCTAGCCGCATGATGACGAGGTCGCATAGGTACGCAGCCGCATGCAAGCACTCGTATGGCTTTGGTCAGATGGATACTCTGGCCCATGATGACGAGGCCGTATGGGTATGTGGCCTCATATGAATAGGCACGTGGCATGGCACGTTTGTCGAGGCCATCAGTGAGTTGATGTAGCTTTTTTATTTTTTCCTGAGCTGTCGTCTTCATGAGTCTTGAAGCATATCAGTGTGATGAGTGATGTATCAGAGTCTGACAGTCATCGAATGCTGTGTCAGGAGGTTTTATGCGGCCTCCCTGTTCTGTGATCGTTCAGGCTGCATAGAGTATACTATGCGACTTCTAGATCTTTGGCTGATCAGGCTGCATGTGGCTCCTCTGCGACTTTTTATTCAGAATGCATGTGGCTTCTCTACGACTAGGTTGCTCAGGCCACATATAGCTTCTCTGCGGCTTCATTGTTCAGGCCGCATATGACTTCTCTGCGGCTTGGTTTCATTTTTGAGGGGGCATGACCTCTATGCGGCTTGCATGATTTTTCATGCTCTTATAAGACCCCCTTCAAAGTTTCTAAAATAAAAAGTTTGGAATACTTTGAAAGAACCATGGACGAGCGCTATTGGCCGCATATGAAGGGTATGTCGCATAGTCCCATGGCCGCATAGTTGTCTCTGACAGACTTTGAGATCATTAAATGAGAAAATTTGCTTTGATCCTCGTGCGGATCTTTTAGAATTCTATGCCATCAGGGGATAAAGTGGCTCAACAAACGAGGAGTCATCGTCATCCATTGTCGCTACATTGATCGAGGCAGATAGGAATTCGAATAGTCGCCATCGTTATTGTCGCATAGTATCCCTATATATAGGAAGGAAAGAGAGAGAGGGCGAAGTCTTTTTCTCTCTTCAAACTCTCCTCTCTTCTTCCTCTTTATTGTTGTTGCCATGGCCCCCAAGGTCTCCTCATCTGCCGCTGTTGTTGCCAAGAAATCCCCTAAGGGCAAGGGCAAGGACAAGGACAAGGGGAAGGGTCGTGCTGCTGCGGCGGACCCTTCGCCGCTCCCCGCCGACGTTCAGTTGCCGATCGATGGTAGGTTTCTGGAGAAGACATTCAGATTTTGGAACACATAGACACGTGCATGGTTGGAAGCATGGATGCGTCTATGCGCCAACTATTTATTGTCGCATGGCTGACTCGGTTCCATGGGGGCCTAGATCGCATGGCTGACTCGGCCGCATGGGTTCCTAGGTCGCATGGCTGACTCGGTCGCATGTGTGCCCAGGCCGCATAGCTAACATGGTTGCATGTGTGCTTAGGTTGCTTGTTTAGCGTGGCCGCATGAGCGCATCGCTTTAGAACATTAACTCTGATCTAACTCCTTTGTGGTTTCTTTAGTGACTTTGCCCACCACTCCTTCTGGTGAACTGGTCTTCGGGCACAACCCCTTACCCTTGAACATAGATCTCGGGGACCTAGCTGCGGCCATCCAGAAATAGGTTACAAGGATCTCCCGCACGAGCGACAACAGAAGATCGCTGAGCAGACTCCCTCTTTCTTGTTGAGTCAAATCAACTCGGAGGAGATCCCTGCTAAAGACGGAAAGCATTTCTTCAAGAAGTCATACTTCTTGTTTGATGATGCATTAGAGTCTTCCCAATCTGAGATGGGGATAACCAGGGAGAACTGGTCTTTTATCTTCCGCGGGACGGAGATGACTTTTTCTTCTTTCGAATGTCACCTGCCTCTGTAGGACTTGAAGGTGATGATGGGCCCACAACGGATGGACTGGAACTTAACCCCTGAGCCATATGGGGCCCTCCTTGGCAATGTCCGGTGTGGGACTGGAAAGAACAAGGGGGAGTTTTATAGCACGAATGAGTCACCTTCGTACTCCTTGCTGGGACTGAAGCCTAGTCTCGTCGGCAGTGACCTGGGATCGAACCTCAGCGTATATGTGGCGGGCACATTCCTCCACCAAGTTGCTAAGAAGGGGACCTACCCCATCGGACAGTTGTGGGCTCTCAGCTGGGCGCATTACAATTTCTCCTGGTGCCGCTTGACCCAGTGGATCTTGAAGAAATACTAGCAGAAACTTTGAGCCGTCAACTTATTCTTTGCCATGAGAGGTTATTGTTATGGCTTGGAGGTGAACCGCCCCATGTTCGTTGCCCTGATGGAGTTATACAACCTTCGTACGGGGACCTTCTTTACGTCCGGTGGCAAGATAGGACTGGCCTTGCATGAGATACATGTCATCTCAAAACTCCCTTGGGATGATGAACCCTATGAAGAGTGTACCCCGAGCAATAAAAATCTCGAGGACTAGGAAGCAGAGGACCCGGAGATCTTGGCTGTGTACCAAGAGTTGCTATGCTATCACATCATATGCCAGAGGTCTTCGAAGAAGAAGAAGTATACTGAGGGATCCTCTCCTCACATTATGACCTGGACTCGCCACCTCTTTTCGGAGCCAAAGGAGTCCAATAGAGTTCATGTTCAGATATAGCGATCCAAATATGAAGTGGCTAATTCCATCCAAATGCTGAAGGACTTGGCCACCGAGGGTAAGGAAGTTGAGGGCTCCTCGGAGGAAGAGGACGAACCCCTTGATGAGATGAGTGGTCTCGAAGAGGAGATCAGCTATTTTAATATGGATATGCACCAGTTTTCCCCTAAGGCCATGCTGGCGGGGTACTTGATGCTCTGGTTGCGCAACTGCGTAGTCCCGGGCGGGTCCAGGATAATAGAAAGGATCAGCCGCACTCTGATCCTACTTGTCGTGAAGTTGGCTTTCGGCCACAAGCTGGCCCTTCTACCGGCCACGGTGTGTTGCATCCATCGTTGTCTCCGCAATTTTGCTGAGAAGGTGGATGACCATCCTAGTAAGGGGTATTTCAACAGAGTCGAGATCCCTTACCACTACTTCATTGGTTGGCTTCTCCTGCATCACGGGTCCTTGATGAGCCCTGGAAGTGACGAGGACATGGTAGTCGCCGATGCCCTGATCCGCAGGTATCAGATGATAAAGTGGCGATGTGATATTGTCCTTACTGGTAGGAGAAAGCTCTCTTTCATGACTAGCTGGACCTTTTTCATGTCCGAGCCAGAGTTTACCGCCAATGAAAGGAACACCATTCATTACGATGACGGGGGAGCACTTCGAAGCTTGTCTGAGAGGCTCTTTCGCTGGCTCCAATCCATCCCTCTCACCTGGTATATCAGAATAAGGCTGTCGTCTTCGTGGAGCCTTACCTACCCAGCCTGTTTGCTCGTCTGTTTGGCTACACACAGCTTTTACTGGGTCATCCGAGTGCTTCTCTCGGGTATATTGGCAGTTTGCTTGACGGGACCCGAGCATATAGTTACTATACTCTTATCGGCACCCGGGTCAGGTTCCAACTGCCAATAGCCAGAGTCATGCCAAGAATATTGTATACCGCGGTTAAGTATTATTGTACGGTGAATGCTCCGTCGACTAACTTCGATCCGAAAAGAAGTTATATCGAAGGCACCATGCTTATGCCTCCGGATTTCAAAGCGCGTAGGACGTCCAAGAAGGGAAAGGGAGTGACCAAGCCCCTTATCGTAGAGCTAGACCCATCGACCGGGGAAGACACAATGTCTCGTCTGATGATCCCCTGCCTGCCAACCACAAACTAAAGGTGGAGACGCATCACGCTCGCTACTTTAAGAGGGCGAGGAAGGATGTGGACCCATAGCCAAAACTGACAATGAAATTGAAGTCCCCTGCGAAGGGGACTGTGAGCAAAGAGGTAGGACCCCTTGCACCAGTGGCTTCTGAAGCAGAGTCCACTTTAGATGCTTTGGCGGTATCTGTAAGCCCTCTTAGTTTGATTTTTCCTGGTTCTATATATAAATATCTTGGCTCTGGTCTATTTAAAAATTTGCAGACAGAAGAGAGAAGGGGCTGTCCCCGGCGAGCAGCTGCTTCGGTGGTTTCTTACGCTGAACCGAAAGAGGATACCTCTTCGGAGTTTGATGTGGGTATCGAAACTGGTACCTGAGATCTCGGAAGCTCGGGGCTTGAGTGCAGCTTCAACGAAGCAGTCTTATACCCCTTTGGAGCATATATCTATGGAAGACATGGAAGCCATGGGGGAGGCTGTGACAATACTGGATGAGACGCAACACGTGTTGTCTCCCTCTGGTATATCATTTTGTTACATTAAAAGATCAAAAAAATTCTGGCTTTATCTTTCAATTCTCTGGGTGAAGTTAATTACTTGTTGTTCTGGTTCTGTAGGCCATGTTTGTCCCTTGAGGATCGTGGACGTAGCCGCCGAGGGGGATGTCCTAGAAGAGGGAGACAGTGAACTTGTTAGGAAGGCATCCAAGTCTATCCCTAGTTCCGGTGACGGACGTCCTACAGTGCCCCCTACGGAGACTGTAGTGGAGAAGGTCCCTACTATTACGGGTCCTTCTGGTGCGATAATTGCTCTCCCAAATACTGTTGTTGGGGGCTCGACGGCTGAAGCCTCTATAGATATTGGGGTGGTAAGCCATGGTGAGGAGGCTGTTCCCGATATTCCCGGTACTGCGGTTTCTGGGTCGTCTTTTGAGACTGCCACAATGCAGTCTAGGGTTAGCCTACAGGAGGGAGCCAACGCAGCAGGGCACCCCGGTACTCCTATTCCGAGTTACGGTATTACCCTACCATCTGTTGCTTAGTTGCTGGGCATTCAGGCGTTCCATTCATCTATGAAGGATTGGATCACGAGCAGGACTGTCGGTCGCTCCTCTGTTGTTGCTTCGCCCTCAGGATCTTCGAGCATTACCCCACGACATATCGAGCCAGTGGCTTCTTCCTCTTTCTAGACTCCTTTGACTCTGGATACACTGGAAGAACTTGATGAGAACATCAGACTCTCCATTCTGACCTTCTATATATTCCTGAAATAAGGGGTTGATGGCGTATTGGAGCACAACAAATCCTTCGCCTAGGTAAAGCACTTTGCCCAGGGCCAGTTCTACTCTCTTAGGGGTCTCCCTGGTTTCGAACAGATGACTGATGGCTGACCTCCTAGGCCAAAGGTTGGTAGAGGTGGAGCAATGCCTGATGGAGCTGTAACAGTACCAACCAACAGATATAGGGATGCTAATGTCTTATGAGTATAACAAATGCTCGAAGAAGGTGGAGACGAAGAAGGCCTTCTTTGCTTCCTCTATGGAAACTTTGCAGCACGATCTACCGGACTTGCAAGAGAAGTCCGATCAGCTGACCGATCTCAGGAAAGGGTATCTCTCCCGGCGGAGGGACCTGACTGAGACCATTAGGAAGATGCAGGTCGAGCTTGCTATACTGGAGAATAGGGTATGGGAGACCAAGCAGAAAGATGAGGCAATCCGAGCCGAGGTGAGCCAAGTGGCAAAGAACACAACTGGTGTCGAGGTTATGGTAAAGAAGCACGAGGACAACATCTCGAAGTCATGGCCAAAGAGGTTGAGCACCAGGCCCAGTTGGGCCTGGATGGCCATATAGCCCGTCTCCATGAGCGAATAGCGGAGTTATGCTCTGACTCACAATGCCAGTAGCTCTTCCTTTGCTTTTTGTGCCTTCATTTTGCCTTCGAGCTTGGGATCTTGACAATCCCTCAAATATAGTTTGCTTTTAATTTCTCTACGTGTAAAGAAATAAAAGTTATTCCATTTGTTGTAATTATTTGTGTGAGCTTTTGTCACGCGCCAGTCCTAAAATGCCGAGGGACTAGACACGTAGCAATGGCCAGCAGGACGCACCGATGGACAAACCCAATTTAATGGATCCATCAGGGCATACTTAAGCTGTAAAATCAAGTCTACGACAACAGGCACAACTAGTCTCATCCACACAAGATATAAAATATGATCCACATAATAAATAAGGAATATAAATCATCAGCTAGTCTCACAAAGTGCTTCGGGGAACAACCCGATAAATATCTGATACAATGGTTCAACAGACCAGAATATAAATGACTGAAATAAATAAATACTGAGCATGAAACATGGATGCTCAGGAGAAGTCTTCGGTTAACACCTCGTCCTCGGATGGCGGTACAGCTCCTGGATCAGCTCCTGCTCCGGTCCCGTATACCTCGGGATAGATCTCGTCCTCAAATCCTGGGGACATAATCCGGATCCAGGTCCTCAGGGGACATAGCAAGGTACAAGAAAGCTCATGCCAAAATAAATGCAGTACAGCAGATAATGAAATAAATAGGGCAAGTAAGTAACCATCTATGTGAAATGCAAGATGAGAGCAGCACGAGTACTCAGGCTGAGCCACTACAAGCTCTGTGTCGGGGAGCCGATAGTGGTAATAACACGTAATGTGCCTAGCTCTGCTACGAGAGTCTACGACCTCACAATAGTAGTAGATATATATAGAAAATAGCCTGTAGCCTGTGTGTCTCTCTCCACCCAATGTAACCACGCATATCATGACCATAACGTCTCATGTCCATGTCAAGCGGGATCATAGCTAATGCAACAAGTCATACAATATCTAAGAATATAATGTCCATGTCAAGTCCTGTATCCTATACAGAATCACCATGAATATCTCAGGAAGATCCTGTCTCATGAATAGTGTCAAGTGTCCTGGGTCATAGTGTACTTGGTAAGACAAGTACGAGAATATAAAGTGTCACGAATGTCCATCTCTAGATAACAGTACCCAACACCGCGTACAGTATTGGCACCCGACTAATAATCGGACGCTAAGTACGTCACACGGTCCTAGGTTAAGCATGCACAGCAATATAATAAAGCAAGGAAAATATGTAACAATACTGCAGAGTTTGGCAAGGTACACTTGCCTGGGGTCCTATTGCTGGTATGAATCAGAGTCCAAGTCACAGTCCAAATAGCCTATGTATTACAAATTTATCACGTCAAAAGATAATTTATTTTAATTTATTTAATTCTGGAATAATTACTCTAAAATCCTATTTTAATCTTATTATTCTGATTTTTATGTTAATTCCTAAATTTTGTCCAAAGAAACTGAATTTTATCAACTCGAGACTCATGGCACGCAAATCGAGGCAATCTGTTGACCAAAAAGTCAACCGACACAAATTTGACTTTCATGCATGATTTCCTGTAGATTTCAGCATAAAAAACATACTAGAATTTATGGCTCGTCCGAATTCAAATTCGTTTGGGAATTATGGCACATACAAATTTTGTATTGTGCACCGATGGTTAAATTCTAACCTAGAAGTTCTACAGAATTAACAGTATGAAAATACTTCAAATTAAATTCTGGAAAAAATATATGTCGATGATTTCGACATTAGCTTTCCGAAACTTTAAACGGTTCGTGATTCTGATTCCGGGTTCTCCCGAAAGTGCGAAAACATCGAAACACGTCTATTTTCGGACATGCTGTGCTCTACAAATTTTCCAAAAATTAATACTAATAATTTCGAAAAAAAATTTATATAATCAGAAATCTAACCTCAATATCTTTCTAACGCAAGAAACTAGTCCTCGTTTGGAGTCCGGAGCTATGCGCAATGGCTTCCGGAAGATGAAGAAACCCTAGATGACAATTCTTCCAAATCTCTCTCTCTCTCTAAAATAATGAGATAATTAGGGTTATTATATTATATATATATATATATAGATGTACCTGCGGCTGAATAGATATTTATAGGCTGACATGTGTCAGAATCTGATTGGATGGTTTTATTTATATTATCTATTTTTTATTTGCCTTTATCAAAACATTATTTAAGTCATTTTAAATCTAAATAACTCAAAATAAACATAAAAAATAATCATAAAAATCTGGAAAAATTACAAAAAATATATTTTGAACCGAAAAACCCTAGAAAAATATTTGAGATAATTATATATTCATAGATTTCCTACTATAATTAGGAGAAGCTCTAAAAATTAGTTTTGCCAAAAAACTAAAAATAAATACTAACATTATTCCAAAAATTCTGAAATAATTCTAGAAAATATATAATAATATTATAAATCTTAGAAAATAACGTGGGTCCATTCTATATTCCTGGGCTTGCACCATAAATTCTACAAGTCCTAAAAATTAGTTATTAGCCTAAATAACTCCCAATAAATACTAAAAATACTCAAAAAATTTCCAAAAAATTCTAGAAAATATATTTTATTATTTAGAACCTAAAATAAAAGTTTGGGATATTTTTAATTATATTTGAATCTAAAATAAATTCATGAAAATTCTAAAAAATTACAAAAAATTATGAAAAATCCAAATTAAAAATTTCTGAAAAATCAGGGGGTTACAATCTACCCAACTTATAAAAATTTCGTCCTCGAAATTAAAATTAAGCCATAGTAGAAGTCAAGGATGGTCTAAGATTTTCATTGGTTAAAATGCAAGGCTAGGTTTAACGGAGTGAACGATGTTGCACGTTGCACATTCCGAAAATCATGGGAGAAATTTACATGAGTGAAAATAGGTTTCTTCGTGTGTCATATCCAATAGTGTGGACACCTAAATGCTCTTTTGCATAAAAGCGCCCAACAATTGAAACGTTGCACAAAGATGGAAATTGGAGGATGGGCATGTCTAGGACAAGGTGTGGAATTTGTAGGAAGGCAGTGACTAGGGAAGTGCTCCAATTATCGAAGCAATGGTAAGGCGCGCCGAGGGATACCATGTTGTAAAACTAAATAAAAAATGTCGTGTTCTATTCCTAAGTGGATTCGAGCTAGCCTTAGTCTCACTATCTAAGCCAAGTAGGTCTACTTCTTAGGTGAGGGAGTTTCACAATCCAGCCAACTTAAGACAATGTCGTTCTCAAAATTAAAATAAGACATAATTTGTTAATCCTTCGTGTACATAAGGCAAGTCAATCGCAATCTCCTTGCGACAATTAAAATCCTAATCATATCCATTGTAATCACTTCTAGGTTAAGATAACCACTGATCCAATCAAATTCAACCTATGGTTATCTCTTCTCGCTTTTTCAAATTATCCATATCCAAATTTAAATTAAATTCATATATCATCTTCAAGATTTAAATACGCATATCAATTTTACCTCACGATCTCCAATTATCATAATCTCCTCTAGAAGTAATTCGAGTCCATTATTATTCCTATTTTCACTTATAAATTTTTGTATGCTTCAACTTCTTAAATTCTATTCACATCCTTAATATTTCAAATAGGTAGTCCAACCATCAAGTTTTTTTATTTTAACTCAAATCATCAACTTGAAAAAAATAATTTAAATATAGTCCACCATTGTTCAAGTCTGAAATTCCATCTTTTTATCCTCTAAATTTCAAGTTGATGATTTTACCTTCATTGTTTAAATTATGTACTTAAGGTATAAATATCGGGTCCTCAATATCAATTCATTAATCCTCATCATCTTAGTCATTCTTCTAAAATTCTCAAAATTAAAATGGCTTGAACCTCTCCCAATTTAATCTTACTCGATCACAATCTAAAAGAAATTTCTCTCGAGTTGACAATGCACTACTACCCAACTTAGAATTTACCCATCTATCACATAAGGCTATATACCTTAAGAGAATATTCCTTAATATGTTTACTCATGTCATTCAATCCTCGAACTTCAATGCCGATCATATCACATATGATATGTCCTTAATTACGAAGAATAATCCTCAAGTATGTGATCGGCCTATGGGGTATATCTAGTATTCTCTGTGTATCAATTTATACCAAGCACGATGTTTCGTCTTTCCGAAATAAGGGAAGACGGAGACCAATAATAAAGAGTTTAAGGGCAGCGTAATAGAATAGAAGTATTAGGATCAAGGCGTTTAAAGAATTCAATTGGGAATTGTCAAAGTAGTTGTGGATTGAAATCCTATTTTGGTAATTGTTTGTTCGCTTGCTCGTATTAGTACAGTTATGTAACCGATACGATATGTCAGACATGTCTAGGGTAAGTATATTCGTCTACTAATCACTACATATCTCAATCTACGTAAGGTATTATTGT
Organism: Iris macrosiphon; assembly: GCA_036927795.1. Lineage (NCBI taxonomy): Eukaryota > Viridiplantae > Streptophyta > Magnoliopsida > Asparagales > Iridaceae > Iris > Iris macrosiphon. The sequence continues at coordinate 182,494,855 of JAYESA010000010.1, read as the reverse complement.
GAGGGCGAATCAAGCGCACTATGGTTGATCAGACCGTAATACACTGATTCTGAAATATATTATTGTGGGCCTCCCCAATAATACATATATCATGAACAAGCTCGATAAAGAATAAGCTTGCAAAACTAGGCTATAAAATAGCACAATAAGTCAAGGTAGTATATGAAATATAAGCACGCTAGATGATGATGAAAGGAGGTACAAATTATTCAAGTTCACAGAACGAACAAAAATGAGCAACAATAATAAAAGAATCTACAATCTCTACAGTTATCATACAACCTCCTTGTCTAAGTTGCTAGTCGACCCAATAGGGCATGAACATCTAAATTCTATTGTTTGAATAAACACTGTCATCTTATGCTAGCATACAATTATTGCCATTCAGTTACACCGCCTTGATGGATCAAGTGGACTATGTGGTACTAGTCTCAAGGGAAAGAGAATATAACTTGTATCGAGGTGGGGGTACAAATTACGTGATTTAACACTAAAGGATAATCATCGGGTCACAATCTACAAGATTAACTCAAACTTATCGAACTCTAACTACAAAACACAAAATTTTTAAATTCAAGACTACAGCTATAATACCAGCAAACTATGGGTCCTTAACAAGGAATAAAATTACTTGGCCTACTATTAGAAGTGTCAGGTGGCACGAATTGAAAGACGGAGAAAAGAAGAACATATTTTAGTCGTTGCGCATTAGCGAACGTTAAGGTCGCAGACGAACAACGTATGAAATTAAAATATGAGGCTCTAGATAATATCATAGTTTCCTAAGGTGAATGTGGTGAGCAATTCTCCGTGTTTGAGGTATGATCTCATGGGGAATGTCATACTCGTTGCTCTGGGCTTCCTGAGGTACCGTCTGCTAATATCACGACAAGAACCTATATCCTAACACTATCTCACTATGCACACTAGGTTCTGTTCTAACATTCGATCTCAGATTTCTATTGGTTCCTCAAAACTGGGGTCAACCACTAGGGTCAAACATTAGGGTCCAATCTCTAACTAGCTCTTAGCAGTGCCTATACTACTCTTAGGTCATTCATGACTATAACAAGAAATAATGGTAAATTATTCTATAGGTAAGGGACGCTAGGGTTCATTAAGCGTTCTACTTAGGGGTGTGTCAATATCCTAACTGTACTTTTAGTAGGAAGGTTACCCTACCTATCATTCTATCAACAGGGACTTCTATATTATAGAAGAAAGCTACACTCAAGAAACTAATGAGAAGGCACATGAATCAAGCATGATACAATTTTTCAACAGAATAGATTGGAAGGAGGAGGAGGAGAAGCCATAGTCAGTTGTGGATGAGATCCAATACTCTAATCCTATTTGCAGGCTTGCTCGGTCCCTAAGTTGAAACCGAACAATTTAGTCGTAGACCTGCATGGGCCACCACAAAAACCATGTCACGCCCCAGTCCCAAAATGCCGAGGGACTAGACACGTGGCAATGGCCAGCAGGACGCACCGATAGACAAACCCAATTTAATGGATCCATCAGGACATACTTAAGCTGTAAAATCAAGTCTACGACAACAGGCACAACTAATCTCATCCACACAAGATATAAAATATGATCCACATAATAAATAAGGAATGTAAATCATCAGCTAGTCTCACAAAGTGCTTCGGAGAACAACCCGATAAATATCTGATACAATGGTTCAACAGACCAGAATATAAATGACTGAAATAAATAAATACTGAGCATAAAACATGGATGCTCAGGAGAAGTCTTCGGCTAACACCTCGTCCTCGGATGGCGGTACAGCTCATGGATCAGCTCCTGCTCCGGTCCCGTATACCTCGGGATAGATCTCGTCCTCAAATCCTGGAGACATAATCCGGATCCAGGTCCTCAGGGGACATAGCAAGGTACAAGAAAGCTCATGCCAAAATAAATGCAGTGCAGCAGATAATGAAATAAATAGGGCAAGTAAGTAACCATCTATGTGAAATGCAAGATGAGAGCAGCACGAGTACTCAGGCTGAGCCACTACAAGCTCTGTGTCGGGGAGCCGATAGTGGTAATAACACGTAATGTGCCTAGCTCTGCTACGAGAGTCTACGGCCTCACAATAGTAGTAGATATATATAGAAAACAGCCTGTAGCCTGTGTGTCTCTCCCCACCCAATGTAACCACGCATATCATGACCATAACGTCTCATGTCCATGTCAAGCGGGATCATAGCTAATGCAACAAGTCATACAATATCTAAGAATATAATGTCCATGTCAAGTCATGTATCCTATACAGAATCACCATGAATATCTCAGGAAGATCCTGTCTCATGAATAGTGTCAAGTGTCCTGGGTCATAGTGTACTTGGTAAGACAAGTACGAGAATATAAAGTGTCATGAATGTCCATCTCTAGATGACAGTACCCAACACCGCGTACAGTATTGGCACCCGACTAATAATCGGACGCTAAGTACGTCACACGGTCCTAGGTTAAGCATGCACAGCAATATAATAAAGCAAGGAAAATATGTAATAATACTGCAGAGTTTGGCAAGGTACATTTGCCTGGGTTCCTGTTGCTGGTATGAATCAGAGTCCAAGTCACAGTCCAAATAGCCTATGTATTACAAATTTATCACGTCAAAAGATAATTTATTTTAATTTATTTAATTCTAGAATAATTACTCTAAAATCCTATTTTAATCTTATTATTCTGATTTTTATGTTAATTCCTAAATTTTGTCCAAAGAAACTAAATTTTATCAACTCGAGACTCATGGCACGCAAATCGAGGCGATCTGTTGACCAAAAAGTTAACCGACATAAATTCGACTTTCATGCATGATTTCCTATAGATTTCAGCATCAAAAACATACTAAAATTTATGGCTCGTCCGAATTCAAATTCTTTTGGGAATTATGGCACATACAAATTTTGTATTGTGCACCGATGGTTAAATTCTAACCTAGAAGTTCTACAGAATTAACAGTATGAAAATAATTCGAATTAAATTCTGGGAAAAATATATGTCGATGATTTCGACATTATCTTTCCGAAACTTTAAACGGTTCATGATTCTGATTCCGGGTTCTCCCGGAAGTGCAAAAACATCGAAATACGTCTATTTTCGGACATGCTGTGCTCTACAAATTTTTCAGAATTTAATACTAATAATTTCGAAAAAAAATTTATATAATTAGAAAGTTAACCTCAATATCTTTCTAACGCAAGAAACTAGGCCTCGTTTGGAGTCCGGAGCTATGCGCAATGGCTTCCGGAAGATGAAGAAATCCTAGATGACAATTCTTCCAAATCTCTCTCTCTCTCTAAAATAATGAAATAATTAGGGTTATTATATTATATATATATATAGATGTACCTGCGGCTGAATGGATATTTATAGACTGACATGTGTCCGAATCTGATTGGATGATTTTATTTATATTATCTATTTTTGATTTGCCTTTATCAAAACATTATTTAAGTCATTTTAAATCTAAATAACTCAAAATAAACATTAAAAATAATCATAAAAATCTAGAAAAATTACAGAAAATATATTTTGAACCGAAAAACCCTAGAAAAATATTTGAGATAATTATATATTCATAGATTTCCTACTATAATTAGGAGAAGCTCTATAAATTAGTTTTGCCAAAAAACTAAAAATAAATACTAACATTATTCCAAAAATTCTGAAATAATTTCAGAAAATATATAATAATATTATAAACCTTAGAAAATAACGTGGGTCTATTCTATATTCCTGGGCTTGCACCATAAATTCTACAATTCCTAAAAATTAGTTATTAGCCTAAATAACTCCCAATAAATATTAAAAATACTTAGAAAATTCTCAAAAACTTCTAGAAAATATATTTTATTATTTAGAACCTAAAATAAAAGTTTGGGATATTTTTAATTATATTTGAATCTAAAATAAATTTATGAAAATTCTAGAAAATTACAGAAAATTGTAAAAAATCCAAATTAAAATTTTTTGAAAAATCAGGGGGTTACAGCTTTGGATACCGTACTAGAGGTAATATGGGCATAGTACAATATCGCAGTCTATTTAGGATGTCCCACTAGGGGACTTAGGTGGACATATTTCGCGCGCGCACTGGGGTACAAGTAGTAGGTTCGAGACAAGCCCTACCAGAGATGATATGGACATGGCAGATTTTGTGAACTTAACACCGCTGGCATACTTAGAGTTAAGTATGGATGATTAGTTGAGATAACAACCGATATTAGAGGTAATATGGACGTGATAATCGATTGCCAAACTCAGAAGGTTTGCTCAGAGGTAATATGTATGTGGCAAACACGGCCGAAGAGAAATGTTAGGACAGTAGTTCAGAGGTAGTATGGACATGAACTAGCATCCAAAAAACTCATTGAGGAGTGGTTTGGTGAGTGTGGTCTATCCGAGAATGTAGATAGACCTGAGGATTACTCCATTAGGGAGATTGTTAAGCTGATAGCTCAGAGGTAATATGGACATGGCTAACGTCTAACGAGACTGGTTTTTGATTGGTCCATACGGAAGTGTGTAGGTGGACCTGAGGACTGCTCCGCTGGAGAGATTTTGATGATCCATTATCTTTTGCATATCCAGGACTACTAAATACCGATAATGGCTTATTGAGGAAGGGCAATTTCATGCATAAGAATGCGCTGGGGATGAACAACAAAAGGTAGGCACCTTATACATCTTTGTTGTCCTGATGCGGATAGAGAGAAGTACAAGCCTACCTTTAGACATAATACTTCTTCATAAACTTTCCATTGATAGGCATCAAGAGCAATTTGCCATTAGGTTTCGTGAGCCGATAGGCACCATTGGAGAATACATATTCTACGACGAATGGGCCTTCCCATTTGGGTTGGAACTTGTCGGTCATCTTGTGGGTCATAACCATCGGCCTTCTTACTATCAGGACGAGGTCACCCACTTGGTAGGTCCTCTTCTTAACCTTTTCTTGAAGGCTCCTGAGAGGCACGCTTGGTACAACTCAATGTGTTGTTGAGCTAAGAGATATTTCTCGTTGAGAGATTCTAACTCTTATAGTCGTCGACGGTGATTATCGTCGACGGTTAGCCAATTGGAGAGGGCTACTCAGAGTGAGACAATTTAGACCTCGAAGGGGAGGACCGCTTCGCTCTCGTAGACCAAGAAGAATGGCGTGCTACAAGTTGGTGTTTGGGCCGTTGTGCAATAGGCCCAGAGACATTCGTCGAGCTTCTTATTCCAATCGTGATTGTTATATGACACAAACTTCTTAAGGAGCTTGATAATAGTTTTGTTGAATGCCTCAGCCAGACCATTTACTTCTAGATTATAGGCAGTTGATGCTACATTCTGAATTCGATTCTTATCACAGAACCAATAGAAAGCATGGCTTGTAAACTGTGGACCATTGTCATGGATGATCCTCCGTGGCAAGCCGAAGCGATATATGACGTGGTGCTTAACAAAGCTAGTCGTGTTTGATGTCTTGACTTTAGCGAGTGAAATAGCTTCTGTCCACTTGGAAAAGTAGTCGGTGATGGCCAAGATGAACCGATGTCCCTTCGACAAAGGTGGACTAATTGGTTTGATAATGTCCATCCCCCAGGATTCGAACGACCAAGATACAACGGTCGGGTATAGGAACTCCGAAGATTGGTAGATGAAGTCAGTATAGATTTGGCATGCTTGGCACTTTCTTGCGTAGTTGACAGCATCCGTGATCATTGTCGACCAATAGTAACATATTCTCTAGAGATGTTCCTGTAGCTTGGGCCCGGGCTGATTGGTACCGCAAAACCTGTCGTGAGCCTCGCATAGAGCGTGCTTCACTTCTATATTCAATAAGCATCGTAGGAGAAGGCTATCGTAGGAACGGCTATAGATTATTTTGGTAGCATATTGTAATAGAACCGGAGAAAACGTCTTCTGATATAAGTGGCTTCCTTTGGATTCTCGAGGAGGATTTCATAGACTGTGTAGTCGATAAACAAAAGTCTCCAATCTTGGATGCTAGTTTCTTCCTCTTCGGTGTAGCTTAGATACATATAAAGATTATTTTTTGGGCATACTAGCTCATGGTTGACCACGGTGATCAACTAGTGAGTGTTGGCAGGGACGACCAAGGAGGTAACGAGACAGGTAAGGGCGTTATCCTCGATATTTTATAGTAGAGGGACGTGCTCTATGAAGAACCCCTCGAAGATGGAGATTATACCGAGTGCGACTTGGTGGTAGGGAATCAAATCCTTATGCCGGACTTCGTACTCGCCCCGGACCTGACTAACGATCAGCTTAGAGTCATCGTAGGCCTCTAGGTAGTCGTCTCCTAGTTGCTTAGCGAGATGGAGTCCAATAACGAGGGCGTTATACTCCGCCACATTGTTGGAGCACAGTTTTATGAGAGAATAAGTGCGGTTGATAACTAGATTGTCTGGAAAGATCAACACGATCCCGACTCCAGCGACGGTATTGCCCTTGGGCCCTATTCTTAAGGCACCGTAGAAGAACATCCGCCAAACGACGTATGCGCTTATTATATTGGAGTCTGCTACTTCGTCTGGGATTTCCTTATAAAGCTTTGAGGTTTCTGGCACTGGATAGGTAGCCAGGAAGTCGGCCAATGCTTGACCTTTAACCGCCTTTTATGGAACAAATACCATATTATATGGTGATAGGAGTATCGCCCACGTAGCCAAGCGGGAGTTGAGTGCCCCGGGTTTGGTCATGAGAACCCTGAGGGGGTTGACCTGTGATATCACATAGATCGTTTGTCCTGTCACGTAATACCGAGTTTTTTGGATAGCAAAGACCAGAGCAAGGCACTCCTTCTTGACAGAATTGTATCTGTACTCCGCGCAGACCATCATCCTGGTGAGGTAGTAGATGGCATGCTCGTGACCTGTGTCACTCTTCTGGGCTAGCAGAGCGCCAAAAGAGTGATTAATTGCTCGTACATAGAGCAGAAAGGGCTTCCCTACTACAGGGGCTAACAGCACCGGAGGGTTCATGAGGTATTCCTTGATGTCATCGAATGCATGCTGGCAATCTTCGTTCCAAACAAAGAAGACTCCCTTCTTCATGAGATGGGTGAATGGCTGACAACATCCAGAGAGATTTATTATGAATCTTCTGATGTATGCCAGTCTCCCTTGAAGGCCGTACAGTTCTCTGAGTTCTTCGGTAGGCGCATTTCAAGGATTATTTTAGTCTTGTCGGGGTTTACATGGATACCCTTCAAAGTTATGACAAAACCCAAAAACTTTTCGCTGGAGACTCCCAGGAAGGATTTGGTCAGATTTATCTTGAGCTGGTGTACACGCATCAATAAGAACACATTTCTCAAGTCCTGAAGGTAACCATCTTTAGAGTAACTTTTGACAGCGATATCATCAACGTAGCACTCCACTGTCTTGCACAGATATTTACGGAAGATGGTGCTCATAGCTCGCTGGTATGTAACACATGCATTCTTTAGTCTGAAGGACATGACTGTGTAGTAGTATACCCCTACCGGTGTCCGAAATGACGTATGCTTCTCGTAGTCGAGAAATATCCTGATTTGATTGTAACCCGAGAACCCGTCCATGAAGGACATGCGCTTGAAGGCGCATTTGTTTTCGATCATTATGTTTGTGATCGGAAGAGAAAACTCATCTTTTGGGCATGCCGCGTTCAAATTACAGAAGTCTATGCAGATTCGGATCTTTCTATTTTTCTTGATGACAGGCACAATATTAGCCACCCAATCAGGATATTGTTCCGAGCGGATGAAGCCACTAGCTATCTGTTTGTTTACTTCAGCTTCGATGGCGTTCAGAATATTCGGACGAACCCGTCATTGTTGTTGCTTCAGTGGCTTAGCGTTCGGCAAGATGTCTAGCTTGTGGACCATGATCTGGGGGTCCAAACTCGACATGTCTTCATAGCTCCAGGGAAAGATATCAATATATTTTCATACAAGTTATGTTCACGATCTTCACTGAATAAGCTTTTGCTGATGAAGATAGGTTTGGGGGCAGATTCCTTGCCCAGGTCACTTTGTACGACCTCATCTTCGGTAGGAGATTCTCGCTGCTCGAAACATAGCTCCTATTGTGAGTTTAAGCACTGGGCCCATGGTTCTACTTTAAAAAGTTTCGATGAGTCCTCGTTGTCTTTATCAGGGCCAGTTGATGCCATATTAATAAATAACGTTCATCTAAAGAGGTCTCCGATACTGGTGTTGGAGTCCCACATGGAGGATTCCAAAGAGTGTGACTGTGACTTATCTTCTTCCTCCGAGGCTTCAAGGGTTGATGGAAGTGTTACGTACCCTAGGCCATGCCGGATCTTATGGTAGTAATCCTCGGCTTTGCCTGTCGGAGCAGCGTGACGTAAGGGCAGTCGTCGAGCTTTGCCATAATTTAGACCTCGGTCGCTTTTAAGATCATAACCCATCTTTTGGATGAAGTGCTTGGCTTTGACAACTGAACCGGTAAAGTTATATTTTGACGGTATCAGGTTCTGGTTCTTATTCCTCCGGGATGAAGGACTGGGGGCATTCTACCATGCCGAAGGTGATGGGTTTGTCTCCCCTCCTCCTCGCTGGGACCGTGAAGTAAAAACTTTGGCTAGGGAGGATATGGTTTATTGCATAAGTAGTAGTTACATGTGTATGCAGTTGCAGGCCTATACCATTCTCTAGGGAGTATAATATGCTCAAATGTGCGACATCGAAATAGTTTAAAGATAACCTTTATTCATAAAGTAGGGGATCTTTTCCATGGAAATAATTGTCTAGGGACAGAGCGTTAGCATGAGCCGCTACGTACTCTTCTAGTTCGTCTTCCTCGAAATTTATCTCCAATGCGAGCGAGGGATTTGGAGGCCTCCTACGAAGCTTGACCACCAAGGGTTCGTGGGCAGAAGCCGGCACGGGGTCCTTCTTTCGACTTAGCAGTCATACCATCAGGGGTTGTGGTGCCTTCCTCTATATTTTCACAAAGAGGGAAGGGGTTGTATCATGAGCATGTCCCTTGAGGTGGACCGTCAAAGGTTTTCCTGATGTCACGTCAATTTCTGCTTCATCATCGGCATCATTCCCTCCTTCGTCCTGGTGGACTTATTTGTACAGCAGTAAATCAAAGTACTAGGCCTCTACACCTTTGAAGGGATCGACATCGACAAACTTCGTCTTAACCGTGACATGGTCGTCAACGTACTTTAGGCTCTGGTGCAGGGTTGACGGTATGATCATGTATTCGTGTATCCATGGACGCCCCAACAGGACATTGTAGGATATGTCTACATCAATGACATAGCATGTGACTTCTGTCTTTAAGTCATCTATCTGATATTTTAGGCAAATCTTGCCCAGAGGGTAGCTTCTTCCAATGTTGAAGCCACTGATGGTAGTATTGGTGGAAGCTAGCCGATGCATTAGGATGCCCAAGGTCTGAACTAGACTCCGGGAGATGATATTGATGGACAAATCCGGATCGATGTGCATCCGGTCTACCTTGATGTCACTGATGTACCCTGTGTAATATAGAGGGCGATCGTGCTTATTGTTCTTCAACAATATGTCTTGTTGTGAGAACGTCATGCTAGGTATTGCCTCCGTCACATTGTTACAATAGGGGCATGCCGCAGGATCTTTGGCTGGCGCCTTGACCTGCGACAAGTATGTGTCGGCGTTCTATAATGCCTCACTCAGAGCGTCCCGAGTGCCTTTGGAGAGACAGAGAAGCTCGAACAGTGACAACTTCGCCGGAGTATTGACAAGTTGTGCCAGGATATCGAAGTTATAGGGATTCTCTAGCCCATGTGACATATCTTTGCACAACTGTTTGTAAACTCCCTCAACATTTTTTTAGGTAGACTGGATATGATGAGAATTTTGGTTTAGCTTTAGGTTGTTTAAGAATTAGAAATTAACGATTATCAAGACTGGCTCTTTAATTTAAACTCTTGGTGCACCTTACCATTTCTATAATATTTGGAGCACAACAATAGCCTTTTTCTTCCAATAAATTCTTGTACCCTTAACCTAGACGAGCCAACCTAGGCATTGGATATTTCTGTCACTCACAAAAATACTCCCTTGTGCTCTATTTTAATTGCACAACTTTTTAGTCACAAAAATTAATTTAAATTATATACCTTGTATCTATGTCGTTGCCATCAATTTTTGGGACACAAACTCAACCCGTTTTGCCTAACCAATTAAAGGGTCCATGACTAATATCAAGCCTACAACGTCCATGATATTTGTGTCACTCCCAATTTAAACCCCATATACTTCTATTTTATTTAAGAACACCTATGACACAATATTTATTTAATTTGGTAAAATTGACTTAACTTAACTTAACCCTAACTAAACCCTCACACCAAATCTGTAGACTCATATAAAACACCCAACACCCACTCCATCCTAAAAAATACCAAACACCATTTTTCCCACATCAAATCCTTTTTTTTCTTCATTTGTAAACCCCAAACTCTTAAGGACCCAAATACAAAAGTAATACAATGTGTCAACCTCCTATTGGTGCAAATCAAATGAAGAAACCCCCTTGGGTTATGTGACCGATCACCTCACCCACTCTCTCTTCTTTTTGCATGACACTATTTGTCACTATCAACTCACACTTAATCCTAGCCATTGATTCATTCATCCATCATTCACAACCACCCATTCCCCCTATTTAAGGACACACACACACACACACACACAAACACACTCACACTTATCCCTATGTAGCCGATCCTAACCCTAAGAAGAGCTCTCATCATCACTCTCTCTCCTCACTCCCCTTTCTTTCCTCTCCACAGTCAACTTCTCATTCTTCTTATTCTTCTTCTTCTTCTTTATCTCCTCTTTCATTTGAAACCCTACACCACCACTACATCCAACACTAACACCACCACAACCACAACATCACAACCACTGCTACCACCGTTAATACCACTACCACAGCCGACACCACCACAACCACAACCACAACCACAACATCACCACCACTGCCACCACCATCAACACCACCACCACCACAACCACCACCGTCAACACCACCACCACTACCACCACCGTCAACACCACCACCACAGCCGACACAAATACCACCACAACCACAACATCACCACCACTGCCACCACCGTCAACACCACCACCACCGCCACCACCAACACAACATCACCACAATGGTAATCCAGAGTTGGGCAGTGCGAGGCATTCTAGCAGCGAGGGAGAAGGTGGTTGGCGAGTTTCTCTCGTCGTTGACGTGGGGTTCAATGAGCAGCGGTTCTCCCTCTCCCTTGGTAAACCTTCTCCTCTACTTTGCATTAGCTAGTCACCATTGAAGTTTTTTTCTTCGTTACTGCAGTTCTTTTGTACGTGATCTTGGTAGTAATTATGTGCACGTGCATGTGCGTGTGTCCACGAGAACTTACTGTACACTTAGACATGTACATACTTTTCGGCAGGGTGATACACTGTGTGTAGGTGTGTGATTTTTCTTACTATGTAAAGAGTACATGAGAACAAGGGGCAAGCAATGTAGTTTGTTGAGGAAATCATAATTTATATACATGGAATGTCCAGGGTGTTATAATCATTGTTGAGAAAAATATTGTTTATATACATGGAAACGTGTGTGTAAGGAGAAAAAGGTTTGTGAATATATGCACTACACAGAGGCACTTAGTTGGGAATAAAAGGCTAACAACATCATAGAATAAAAGAGAAGTGTATGAGAACGAGTGGTATATTAAAGTGAACAATAGAGGTTGGTAAGTATTAAGTTAATAAAGGAGCAAATTCTTTTACTGAGGTTTAGAATTAGAAGATGAACTAATAAGTAGTTGTGATAAGGGTTAATTAACCTTAATAGAGCATGTTTATGTATAACTATTGTAGTAAATTTTAACGTAATAATTAATTAATTTTATTTAATTACTTCTCTAGGTTCTTTGGACTCCTCGAATTTGGACATTGGACTAGAGCCTCATCTTCAGCCTGTGGATCCAGGCAAGTGTACCTTGCCATACTGTAACTCAGTTCTAGTTTTACTTATTTAATTCATCTATACATTGTGTGCGCTTTGGATCGAAATCGTTACTTAGCGTCCGAGTCATATCCAGGTGCAAACGTTCGTCGGTAATGTCTAGTATCGATTGTTAGATGTTTCTCGCTACCTTTATATACCTACTTTGTTACATCATAACCCTAAGACACATTCAGACACTGTTATCGTGTCAGACTTTCTGTATCCTGATAGTATCAGCATGACCAGAACCTGTGATGACTATAGGATCGTGATTGGTGCTAGTTACTTCAGTATGACGAGACTGTTTAGATAGAGGTTCAGGTTCAGTGAGCTGCAGATACGTCTCGTTGACCGCATTGGGAAGGGAAGACAATTACTAGACGCTTGGGCTACTTCGTATACACTATATATATATTCTTATTTACGTAGAGATCATGTATCCGGAGTCGTAGTACATACTTACTATGTGTCTCTGTGCTCGGAGCTACGGGTACGCACCGTGTGTCTCTATGTCTCGGAGCTATGGATTTATATTTGGAAAGCCCGCGAGTCGAACATTGTCTTCAGGTTGTGTCTCACTTAGGTGGTTATTCTAGATTACACCAGCGTATCACATGTTTTCTTTCTGTTTTACTATGGCATGCTATTTTTGTACCTTGTTACATCCCTCTTAGGACATGGTTCCCTTCCAGGCATAGGCGAGGAGGACTACCCGGAGGAGTACGGACCGGGTGTATATCCCAGAGCAGGACTTGTAGCAGAGGACAAGATTCTTTCCGAGGACTTCGCTTGATAACCGGTAGTGACTTCACCTTGGGTCCAGTATCATTATCTAGTTAGCAGATATCGTCCCTAGTTATCTTATTGCTTTCTTTTATTTAGTACTTGTATTAGCAGGTTTGTCCCCGTGTGATTCTATCCGTTTTGTATTATGATACATTTTCAGACTTATTTTTCTTTTTGCACATTAGTAGACTTATTTTCTCTATGTGTTTTATATTCTTATGTCTGTGGATGAGATTAGTTACATTGCTTATGTTTAAATATTGAGTTATATCATTGTACTTTACAGCTTAGGTGCACTCCAGCGGGTCCATTAGATTGGCATGCCCGTCGGAGTGTACCCGCTGGCCAATGCCACGTGGCACAGTTCCTTATATTTGGAACTGGGCGTGACATAGTTTTTATGGTAGCCCATGCAGGTCCGATTTAAATTGTCTTGGTTACCTGACTGTGCCAAGAGAGCCAGCAATTAGGAATAGATATTAAGATCTCATCTACATGCTTGAGTACTTCACATAACACCTCTATTTCGATTTTATTTTGCCAAATTTGTTTCCTTTTTAATTCTAAAATACTGATCTTAAACATGACTTTTTTCAGAGTTATGAATCTCCGTAGCGGACGTGTCACACAGCCGGACGATGTCCCCCATGACGTCGGCTCATCTGGGGAACCGGCACTAGGGCAGGTTCTTCTGTTGACCCCAGCTCCCCAGGGACAATCATCTGGGTAGCCAGAGGTGCCTCCAGACGGGCACCAGTCTCCGCATCGAGCAGATCATGAGGGCCAGCGGGCCGCAGAATAGGAGAAGCAACAGTTGCCCCCACCACCTCCATTTCCCCCACAGATGACATCTATGCCCTTCCCACTAGGGCAACCTTTAGACAGACAGCAGATATTCCAGATGATCTATGCTATGATGCAGGCCCAGTAGTAGGTCCAGCAGCAGGCTCAGCAGCAAACCCAGCAGCGCCAGGCTGAGTCTTTGAGAGAGAGTATTGTGACAGCTTTGGGACAGGCGCCACCACTAGCTCGCTAATCGATGATGGGGTCTGTCATAGACTTTCGTCGTATGATACCACTTTCATTTGCTGACACGAAGGAGCCAACAGAGGTATACGCATGGCTTACCAACATTCAACACCAGTTGGAGGCCACCGATCTCCCGAGACATAGATGGATGACCGCTGTCATGATACAGCTTACCCGCAACGCTCATCCTAGTGGCTTTCAGAGGAGGAGCGTTTAGGGCCCGATATGGTCACTTGGGAGGAGTTATCTAGGCTCTTTAAAGATATGTTTATTCCTTCCACTGCCAGTGCAAAACTTCAAGACAGGTTCCAAAACCTCAGGCAGGGAAGTTCGATCATTAAGGAGTACAATGTTGAGTTCTTCCGCTTGAGCTGTTTTGCCCCATACTTGATTCTGACTGAGAAGAAGAAGGCCGAAAAGTTCTACGAAGGCCTGAGTTTCAAGACACAGAGGTTTATTGGATCTATAGTCCCCACCTCCTACTCCGAGGTTTTGTTAGCAGCCCGACGCCAAGGATCGCGTCAACAAGATGGAGGCCAGTCTGAAGCGCTCCTATGCATCATCATCGTCAGTTCGAGTACCACAGGGAGGACCTAGGAAATATTCCATGGTACCATAGCAGCAGAGAGCATCACCCTTACAGGGACCAGTGATTCCCACTTGCCATTACTGCGGCAAGTAGGGACACATATTAAGGGATTGTCGACGGAGGTTGGGAGTATGCATGAGATGCGGATCTGACCAGCATATAGTCAGGGATTACCCAGAGCAGAGGGTTCCAGTACTGATGGTTCATCGACCAGCTTTACCAGTACCGAGGCCCTACCAGCAGCCTTTCGGGCCAGTCTTTCTAGGAACGAGACCGCCCTACGCAGGATTTGGGGCGATGCGACCACCAGCACTAGGAGAAAATCCAATGAGGCCACCCTTGGCCCCGCACGCAGTTCTTTTCCAGCAGGCTCGACAGCAGTTGAGGGCACCGGCACAAGGACAGGGCCAGGTATTTACGATGACCATTGAGGAGGCAAAGACCACTGGAGAGGTGATCGCAGGTACCATTTTAGTAGCTTCACTACCAGCAATAGTATTATTTGATTCTGGTGCCACACACTCTTTCATAGCTGCTAGTTTCGTGGCCACCAATAGAATAGCAACTGCACCCCTTTTGAAGATTAAGAAGATTCTTACGTAAGGTGGAATAGTATCGATTAGCGATACTTGTAGATCTTATTCAGTAGTTGTTTGCGGGTGAGAGATGCATGCCAAATTTTTAGTCTTCTCCATGCCAGACTAAGACATTATCATAGGCATGGATTGGTTAAGCCAATACCATGTGACTCTAGATTGTCGACGTGGATGCGTTATATTTAGACCACAAGATCACCCTGAGTTTGAGCTTCTTCAGGGAGCCCGAGAGCATGGTGTCCAACCTACCTTCGTATCACACATTATAGAAGGTGAACCAGTGTACCCCCATATTATATCAGAGTTTAAGGATGTATTTTCCGAGGATCTTTCAGGCCTTCCACCTAACAGAGCGATAGAGTTTACTATATAGTTGACTCCCGGAGTCGATCCAGTTAGTTCCCCCGTCTACAGACTATGACCAAAAGAGTTGGTTAAATTGAAGGTCCAAGTAGATGATCTCTTAGACAAGGGTTTTATTCGGGCTAGTGTTTCTCCATAGGGAGCGTCTATCTTATTTGTGCCAAAGAAGAATGGGACGGTATGTTTATGTATCAATTATAGGGTGCTAAATGTTATAACGATAAAGAACAAGTACCCTCTATCGCACATCGACGATTTATTTGATCAGCTGAGTGGCGCATGTATAGTCTCGAAGATCGATCTCAGATCTAGCTATCATCAGATCAAAGTAAGAACGGAGGACATTTTGAAGATAGCTTTTCGGACGAAGTACGGGCACTATGAGCTTCTAATCATGCTGTTTGGTTTAACCAACGCGCCAGCCGCATTTATGAGCCTGATGAACAAGGTTTTCCACCAGTACTTGGATAAGTTCATGGTGGTATTTATCGACGACATCTTGGTATATTCCAAGATCCAAGAGGAGCACGAGGAGCATCTCAGGATCATGTTGGAGACACTGAGGCAGGAGAGGTTGTATGTCAATCTCAGCAAGTGCGAGTTCTGCTTAGATAGGGTACCTTTTCTTGGTCACATAATTACTGGAGATGGAAAATCAGTTGACCCAGAGAAGATCACCACAGTAGAGACGTGGCCTACCCCTACATCAGTTATGGAGGTTAGGAGTTTTCTTGAACTTACCAGATATTATCGGAGGTTCATGAAAAACTTCTCAAGGATCGCTGCGCCTATGACACGGTTGACGCATAAAGGTGAGAAGTTTATTTGGACTGAGGAGTATCAGATAGATTTCGATAAGCTGAAGAAGCATCTAACGACAGCACCAACCCTAATATTTTCTTCTGGATCTGGAGGATTTATGGTGTATAGCGATCCATCGGGGAGTGGACTAGGATGTGTACTGATGCAGCACGACAAGGTGATAGCTTACGCATCGAGATAACTGAGGGTTCATGAGAAGAATTACCCGACACATGATCTAGAGCTAGCTGCGGTGATATTTGTACTAAAGCTATGGCGACACTACCTTTATGGAGAGCGGGTTAAGATTTATACAGATCACAAAAGTCTGAAGTATGTCTACACTCAGAAGGAGCTCAACATGAGACAGAGGCATTGGCTAGAGCTAATGACAGACTATGATATCGAGTTACAGTACCACCCTGGCAAGACGAATATTGTAGCAGATGCCTTAAGCAGGAAGCCCATGGCATACTTCTTGACGACTCAGTGCCAGTTGTTAGAGGATCTTCAGGAGCTCGGAATAGAGGTTGTATTACCAGGCATGGATGGCCAGTTGGCCAGTCTAGAGGTTCAGTCTACATTGGTTGAGCGGATCAAGGCAGCCTTACTTATCGATGCAAAATTTTGGCGACTGCAAGAGAGGACAAAGGCCGGCATGCAGACGGGACTCCAGATTCATGAGGACGGAACGTTGAGGTATGGATATCGCCTATATATTCCGAGTGGTGAGCTATGCCAGGAGTTGATAACCGAGGCCTATAGTTTGATTTATTCTATTCATCCCGGGGGTACGAAGATGTACCAAGATTTGAGACAACACTACTGGTTGTATGGAATGAAGAGGAAGATTACGAGATTCATGGTGAGATATTTGGTCTGTCAGCAAGTCAAGGCCGAATATCAGAGGACTGCAGGACTATTGCAGCCACTTCCTATTCCTGAGTGAAAGTGGGAGCACATTACCATAAACTTCGTCGCGGGATTTCTGAGGACCCCTAACGGAAAGGATGCAGTCTGGGTTATCATGGACCGACTCACCAAGTCGATGCATTTTTTGCCCTTAAGAGTTGGATAGTCCACGAAGATATTGGCTGACATGTACACAAGGCAGATAGTACGACTACATAGAGTGCCTGTCATCATTGTATCGGATCGTGATTCCAGATTTATGTTATATTTCTGGCGGAGTATGCAGGAGAGTCTAGAAAATTACCTCAAGTTCAGAACTGTATATCATCCACAGACTGATGGTTAGTCAGAGCACACGATTCAGATACTAGAGGATATGTTGAGAGTGGGCATGATCGACTTTGGAGGATCTTGGGAGGACCATCTACACTTGGTAGAATTCTCCTACAATAACAACTACCATACAAGCATCTAGATGGCACCATTTGAGGCACTGTACAGCAGGAAGTGCAGGTCTCTGGTGTGTTGAAGTGACATAGGAGAACGCCGGATACTTGGTCCAGAGTTGGTGACTCGGACAGTAGAGAAAGTGAAGCAGATTCAGAGCCATCTTCGCGCAGCACAGGACAGACAGAAGCATTGGACAGATGCGTACCGTAGACCTTTGGAATTCAAGAAATGTGATTATGCATTTTTGAAGAAATCACCTACTCGTTGTACTATCAAATTTGGGGGCAGAGGCAAGCTGAGTCCGAGGTACATCGGACCTTTTGATATCTTGGAGCGTGTTGGCGAAGTGGCTAATCGTCTTGCATTGCCTCCGTCAATAGAAGGCATGCATGACGTATTTTACGTATCATAGTTGAGAAGATACGTGGAAGACCCTAGCCACGTGCTTGATCATTCAGAGATTACAGTCGAGCCCAGTTTATCATATGTGGAGCAGCCAGTAGGGATACTCGATCGCAGTGATAAGGTTTTGAGGGGGCAGACTATTCGATTGGTCAGGGTTGCATGGAAGCATCATTCACCGGATGAGTCTACCTGGGAGCGCGAGGATTCCGTTCGATAACGTTTCTCTCATTTATTTGAGGACCAAGATATGAATTTACGTATTGCATTTCAATTACCTCTTAAAATTTTAATTCTCGCAACTGTTATTCGTGCTTTACTTTTAATTTCAGAGATAAAATTCTTCTAAGTTGGGAAGGATGTAAACCACCTCAATAATTTTTTTGGGTAGACTGGCTATGATGAGAATTTTGGTTTAGCTTTAGGTTGTTTAAGGATTAGAAATTAGGGATTATCAAGATTGGTTCTTTAATTTAAACTCTTGGTGTACCTTACCATTGCTATAATATTTGGAGCACAACAATTGCCTTTACCTTCTAACAAATTTTTGCACCCTTGACCTAGACGAGCTAACCTAGGCACTGGATATTTCTGTAATAAACAAACATATCCCTTGTGCTCTATTTAATTGCACAACTTTCTAGTCACAAAAATTAATTTAAATTATATACCTTGTACCTATGTCGTTGCCATCGATTTTTGGGACACAAACTCAACCTATTTTGCCTAACCAATTAAAGGGCCCAAGACTAATACCAAGCCTACAATGTCCATGATATTTGTGTCACTCCCAATTGAGACCCCATGTACTTTTATTTTATTTAAGAATACCTATGACACAATATTTATTTAATTTGGTGAAACTGACTTAACCCCAACTAAACCCTCACACCAAATCTGGAGACTCATATAAAACACCCAACACCCACTCCATCCTATAAAATACCAAACACTATTTTTTTTCACATCAAATCCTCATTTTTTTTCTCTTCATTTCTGAACCCCAAATTCTTAAGGACCCAAATGCAAAATTAATATAATGTGTCAACCTCCTATTTGTGCAAATCAAATGGAGAAACCTCATTGGGTCATATGACCGGTCATCTCACCCACTCTCTCTACCCTTTTTGCATAACACTATTTGACATTATCTACTAACACTTAATCCTAGCCATTAATTTATTCCTCCATCAATCACAACCATCCATTCCCCCTATTTAAGGACACACACATACACTCATCCCTAGGTAGCCGGCCCTAACCCCAAGGAGAGCTCCCATTATCACTCTCTCTCCGCACTCCCCTCCCTCTCCTCTCTACAGCCAACTTCTCATTCTTTTTCTCCTTCTTCTTCTTCTTCTTCTTCTTCTTCTCCTCTTTCATTTGAAACCCTACACCACCACCACAACCGACACCAATACCACCACAACTACAATATTACCACCACTGCCACCACCGTCAACACCACCACCATTGCCACCACCATCAACACCACTACCACAGTCGACACCAACACCACCACAACCATAATATCACCACCACTGCCACCACCGTCAACACCACTACCACTGCCACCACAGTCAACACCACTACTACAGCCGACACCAACACCACCATAACCACAACATCGCCACCACTGCCACCACCGTCAACACCACCACCACAGCCACCACCGTCAACACACCACCACAGCCGATACCAACACCACCACAACCACAACATCACCACTACTGCTGCCACCACCGTCAACACCACCACCACTGCCACCACCAGCACAACATCACCACCACGGCAGTCCAAAATTGGGCACTGCAAGGCGTTCTAGAGGAGAGGAAGAAGGTTGTTGGCTAGTTTATTTCGTCGTTGACGTAGGGTTCGACGAGCAACAGTTCTCCCTCCTCCTTGGTAAATCTTCTCCTCTACTTTGCATTAGCTAGTCACCATTGAAGTTTTTTTCTTCGTTACTGTAGTCCTTTTGTATTTGATCTTGGTAGTAACTACGTACACGTGTATATGCGTGTGTCCAGGAGAGCTCACTGTACACTTAGACATGTACATACTTTTTGGTAGGGTGATATACTGTGTGTAGGTGTGTTATTTTCCTTACTATGTAAAGAGTACATGAGAATATGGGGCAAGCAATGTCTGCGTAGTTTGTTGAGAAAATCATAGTTTATATACATGGAATGTCCAGGTTGTTATAATCATTGTTGAGAAAAATATTGTTTATATACATGGAAATGTGTGTGTAAGGAGAAAAAGGTTTGTGAATATATGCACTACACAGAGGCACTGAGTTGGGAATAAACGGCTAACAGCATCATAGGATAAAAGGGAAGTGTATGAGAACGAGTGGCATATTAAAGTGGACAATAGAGGTTGGTAAGTATTAAGTTAATAGAGGAGCAAATTCTTTTACTGAGATATAGAATTAGAAGATGGACTATTAAGTAGTTATGATAAGGGTTAATTAACCTTAATAGAGCTTGTTTATGTATAGCTATTATAGCAAATTTTAACGCAATAATTAATTAATTTTATTTAGTTACTTCTCTAGGTTCTTTGGACTCCTCAGATTTGGACATTGGACTAGAGCCTCACCTTCAGCCTGCGGATCCAGACAAGTGTACCTTGCCATATTGTAACTCAGTTTCAGTTTTACTTATTTAATTCATCTATACATTATGTGCGCTTTGGATCAAAATTATTACTTTGCGTCTGGGTCATATTCGGGAGTAGACGTTCGTCGGTAACGTCTAGTGTTGATTGTTAGATGTTTCTCGATACCTTTATGTACCTACTTGGTTACATCAGAATCCTAGAACACATTCAGACACTGTCATCGTGTCAGAGTTTATGTATCCTAATAGTGTCAGCATGATCAAAACCTGTAATGACTATAGGATCGTGATTGGTGCTAATTAATTCAGTATGACGAGACTGTTTAGATAGAGGTCCTCGCTCTGCGAGCTGCGGATGCGTCTCGTTGACCTCATTGGAAGGGAAAGACAGTTACTAGACCCTTGGGCTACTTCGCATATATATATATATATATATATATATATATATATATATATATATATATATATATATATATATATATATATATATATATATATATATATATATATATATATATATCCTTATTTACGTAGAGATCATGTATCCGGAGTCGTAATACTTACTTACTGTCATGACCCGCACCCGGTGAAAAGGCACGAGTACGTCGATACGTCCAGCCTACGTCGCAGCATCAACGGTAGAACGCTGTCTAGGTCAACTATACTAACTAATCATCTCACAATAATGTATAGTCTGCCAAAAATATCTTAACTCCATGAAGGAGGACAATATACTTAATGCAACACAATACTCAATCACAAATCTATGACACAAGAAGATATCAAAGAAGTCTAACATAACTATGCAGTCTAAATATAACAACAACAAATAGAAACAATATCCAAGTCTCAAATATACGCCAAAAATAAATTCGGTACCAAAATGCTAAAGAAAACTAACTATGAAAGACTAGTGATTCCGGCTAGATCTTCCGACAGTCACTCCAAAACTAGTGGGTCCATGTCTGCACCATCTATAGGTCGAGGTCCATAGTATGTTGGACACCAAACTCCCAGATCCTCTGAAAAATATTACCAGTCAGGAATAGAGCAAAGTACAACCCAATAGCAGTTCCAATTAATTGACAAAAATTATAAAACAGTAAAATAGAGGATACTATATATGATGAGAATAAAACTGATGATCTAAGAACAATGAAAAAATAGTCAAAACTAGCAACAAAAATATAAATCAATACGTACAAAACTAAAATGAGAGAAATTTTCCTCCATTTAAATATAGGCAGGCCCCTCTTCACCTTTTATCAAGCTACTAAGTAATGTCTAAAATACCCCTTAGGGCTTCTCATGAAGAAATAATTAAGGAAGGAATGTTCTAGTCTAATTGGTTTACTTAATTAATCAACCTCCTAATGATTGGGCTTATTATTGGGCTCAATTCTAACTAGAATTAAATATTGGTCCATGGATCTAATCTAAACTAGTTAGGTCCACTAACACAAGTCAAAAATAAAATCTAACATCTAACAATAAATAAATAATATAATAAATAAATAAATAAATAAATAAATAAATATTCAACATGCACAATATTTAATTAATTATAAAATGACCAAAATATCCTTTCCTAGAAAATGTGGTAGTGACAAGTCTACCTCCCTTAAAATAATTTTTTTCTCAAAATTTAAGGGTGATCGTACTCCTTCTAGGTCAAACCTCCAGCAATCATTGTCCAAGAAGGTCTTATCTAAAATCACACAAAGAACTGTCCTATGCAAAAAATATCATACATGGTCATGGTCTCCGTATGTCTTATTACTGTTGTCTCTGTCAGGATATTCTATTAGCTATACTAACTATATAACACAATCATCCAAAAGGTACTAAAGAAGCAATCAATAAAAATAGATGGAAGGAACAGAAAGAAAGAACAGAACTCGCTAATCCATCACCTGTAGTATCGGTCTCATCGACCGTCATCACAAATGCTCCACCCTGCAGAGGTAGCTCCCTCTGTGGGTGATGAGCAATCTGTGATGCTACAGGTGGCCTAGCCCCACCTCTCTGCCCTCGATCTATACCCTGGCCTGGATGATGAAGGGTCCAAAGACAATCTTTCACCATATGCTCCATTGATCCACAATGTAAGTACGCTCCAAGTTTCTTCTGGCACATCTCCCAAGTGTGCCCAGTCCTCTTACAATAAGTACATTGAGAAGCCTGTTGCACTCGTCTCTGAGGCTGCTGTGGCATCTATTGTACTGGAGCTTGTACTGGGAAAAAAATGCTTCTGCTTCTGATATTGCTGCTGATAAGCTCCAAACTGTACGAAAAATTGCTGTTGCTGGAGCTGATAAGCCCCATGATACTGTTGCTGGAATTGTGGCCTCTTCGCCAATCCTGCACTTCTGCTGGCACCCCCAAACATATCACGGTCCCTCTTTGGCTTCAAGTTCCACTCCCATTCGACCTTGCGTGCCTTCGCAGGTATCTCGAAATATATCTCATAGAAAGACGGAATGAGGATCTTCACTTCCAAATTCATACCCTCGCAGAAACGGATATCCTAAACTTCTGGCTCCCTCACCAAGTACTCCGTAAATCGGCTCAGCCTTCCAAACTCTGCGTCGTACTCCTCTACAGAAATGCTTCCCTGTGTAAGGCTCTCAAACTGCCTTTCTAAGTCTAATATGTCCGTCCAATCAAAGAACTTCTTTTTAAAGAGGTCCTTGAATACCTCCCAAGACCATCCCGCATCAGTAAGAAGTGGCTCATTCCTGAACTAAGTACGAGCTACGTTGAATAGTTGAAGTCCTACCGCCTCAACCTTCAGATCCTCAGCAAGACGGGACACCCTCATAAGATGCTTGATATTCTTGAGCCAATCGTCAGCATAGACTATACCCTATGTCCCCTTGAAAACCCGAGGCTCTAACTTCTTAAAATTTTGAATGTTGCCCGTCTCGAGCTAAACATCCTATGGCGTGGATGAGCCCCTCTGAACTGTTACAATAGCTACCTGATGGGTATTTTCAATACTTTGTCGTATTATATCTGATTACCTGTGTTGGGCCTCTATATGTGCCCACTGAACCTCTATCATCTCTCTAAATAGTGTAACCATCGGCGCGGCATCTCCTGACAATGGAGGTGGTAGAAGTCCCTCTGAAGCAACTGGGTAGTCCTCGAAACAGGTGGAAGAGAATCCCAGAAGATGGCTGAGACTCCAACGTGAACTGATATCGTAGGAGGTACAACCCCTACTGTCTGAGTGGGAGATTGAGAGGTGGCAGACCTCGCAGAAACTGCTCCCGATCGATTGGATCTTGTCTTCGGTGGCATCCTAAAGACAGTTCGAAACAAAAGAGATCAATTCAACACAAGATAAGATATTATGAAGGAAGGACAACAATATTCAAAGTACTCAGAAGGAATCAAAAGTAGCAATTTTAAATCAGATTGGAATTCCTAGTTGTGATTGAGTATCCCTCTCTCATCCTAGTATCCTATGTCTTATATCCTATCGCAAGCTCGCAGTAGTATAACTAAGTCGTCGCACTACCATGACTTCACACTAGTTGTGAAGCCTGACTTGCATGGGCCACCACTAAAATGTGTCACGACCCGCACCCGGTGAAGGAGCACGAGTACTTGGGTACATCCAGCCTACGCCACAGCATCGGCGATAAAAAGCTGTCTAGGTCAACTATACTAACTAATCATCTCACATAATGTATAATCTGCCAAAAATATCTCAACTCCAAGAAGGAGGTCAATATACTTAATGCAACACAATACTCAATCACAAATCTATGGCACAAGAAGATATCAAAAAAGTCTAATATAACTACGCAGTCTAAATATAACAACAATAAATAGAAACAATATCCAAATCTCAAATATACGCTAAAAACAAATTTGGTACCAAAATGCCAAATAAAACTAACTATGAAATACTAGTGATTCTGGCTAGATCTCCCGGCAGCCACTCCAAAACTAGTGGGTCCATGTCTACACCATCTATAGGTCGAGGTTCGTAGTATGTTGGACACCAATCTCCCGGATCCTCTAAAAAATATTATCTAGTCAGGAATATAGCAAAGTACAACCCAATTGCAGTTCCAATTAATTGACAAAATTATAAAATATTAAAATAGAGGATACTATATATGATAAGAATATAACTGATGATCTAAGAACAATGAAGGAACAGTCAAAACTAGCAACAGAAATATAAATCAATGCGTACAAGAATGAAGAAGATGAACTATAATATCAGAAATAGAACAGGGTAATCTATGAACTGATTATGGAATCTATAATATACTATGTGTTTGAGATACTAACTAGATATGTGATCGGCTTAGGATATTCAATGATTACACTAAGGAGCTAACTCAACCATACGTGAAATGTATGATTAGTTAGTAGCCAATGATTACACTACTAGCCGATAGTTCTTGATCACATATTTAATTGGTATTTCTTATGTCCTGACTGAAATGATAGATCGAATCATGACACGTTACTAGCCAATATATCCAATGTTTAACTTATAATATTCAATGTTATCCAATACCAACAAGGAGCAGTATTCGATACCATCTCAATAATCAAGGTAACATCCCATGACTGACGATCAAATAACAATACCAATCCATGTACCATCGTGTCAAGAATCATAAGTAACATTTCTAAATACTTGAATTATAGTAGTAATCAAATAATAAAAACTATCAGAGAATGTACTCGCCTGTGGTCCAGAGTAAATAATGAAAAACGGTATCCGAACTGGTGTCACATAGACCTATATATGGAATATAAGTCAAAATAGTATTTTGGAAATTAAAATATTCTAAACTAGCTTGAAACTAGGTCTTTAGGTCAATACTAGGTTATTACCTTGATTCTAGGTTCATACCAAGCTTCTAGGGTGGTTACAAGGCTAAACTAGATAATTCTAGGCGATACTAGGTTGTGACTAGGTTTGTAGGTTATACCAAGGTGTACTTGTCAAAGTTAGTTAATACATAGCTAATACTTAGCTAATACTAGTTAATATTATCTATACTGGGTACTATTAGTATATATAACTATGATACTTATAAATAACTTGTCTCCTACTCTACTTAATACCTTAATACCCAACTTCTTAATTTAACATATACTATATACTATAATACCTGGCACTTAACACTTAACTCAAAACCCAAACCTTAATATCCTATACATAAAACTGATACTCGCTTATCAGTGGCTTGCATTTGCACATCAACTAAAACACACCAATGATACAGTCTGCATCTACAACAGGGTAGCCTATATAGATCTCTTCGTCAAAACTGAGCCCTCACCTCTCTGATACATTTACTTAGTGATACATGGCCACCACCTGGCCTACAAATCATAAATGCTCACCAGTGCATCTGTTGTTCCTAACCTTGCACTATACAGCATCTCAAGTTTCCCCCAGTATCAACACACAATAATACACACACACACTACCATGTCACAGTTTATCACACAGGTACAAGCATCATTGTAGTGATGCATACTCAAAACCTGACCCTTAGCTCTTAAGGATTTCTACTAGGTACTCACTTGCTCAACTAAGGTATACAAAGGTTGGTATTCTACCCGAGGTAATTCCCCTTGCAATAACTGATACACCTAATCTTAATTCACGACAAGGTATCCAACATCAAACCTATACCATTTCAGACCTCTGCATTTCCCAGGTGTTCCTACGAGTTCATGGAACACACACTTTGATGTATTTAATTTTGCACATACCTGGGTTCACCCCCACTAAATAACTAACAACAACCAATATACACTAACACACCCCCTTAAACTCATGTTCAACCCATAAACAAGCCTCTTCCCCTTTAGTACTGTTACTTACTACTCTGATAATCCTCGAATATCAGAGATGATCCTACCTAAACCACCCATGCTGCCACCCGATTCAATTACAGACCAGTACCTGCCTATGTGCATTTTCCCTCTCAACTTAATTAGTATTGACTGGTACCTACGAATGATATACTTGTGTGTCAGTCTCACCTATACACCCTAACCCTTAGGCATCTAAGTACACATCTAAGCATCAAATACTTGAATACCCCAACACCTGGCATCTAACATCAATTTGCAAAACTAACACAATAGACCACATCATTCTTCCTCATAAACTTGTTGTCACTACTGCTATGGAGTATCAGACAGTGCACTATGTACACTGTCACACAATTTACAACCTTAAGTTACCCTCATCCTCTTAATTCCTGTTGACTGATACCCAGTGGTTTACTGATACACACTAGTTTAGGAGTACACACACGCTCCTAACTCAACACTAAATACCCCTCCCAACTATATCAGATACCCAGTGACACAAGTGTGCACTTGACACGTATCAATGTGTATTTATCTAATACATACCTCATTCCGTGTAAGACCATACCTGGCAGTGTACTTAAGTTATCTATACACCCATCAATGCATGTGTGCACTGTCGAAGCTTTTCTCCTTCGCTAAATTGATACATGAATCCATGATACATTGATACACTGCAAACATATTCACCTGTAGTGAACTCAGTCTAGTTTACCTACTATTAACCAAAATTTTGAGATATCAATATACTACATAGGTTTCATTCACAGTCCCAATACCTAGTGCCTACCCGACACTATTGTACTCATACATACCATCATTGCAAATTCCTCACACACTTACACACATAGACTACTGAGATGCTGATACACACAAAATACTAAAATACTCACTGTCACAGTTCTAATCAGTCACCTCACCTCACATTCATACTCCACTTAATCATACATGCACATCTTTAACTAGATATACATATATATATATAACAATTAACTGTAATATATATATATATATATATATATATATATATATATATATATATATATATATATATATATATATAGAGAGAGAGAGAGAGAGAGAGAGAGAGAATAAGGGAGGTGAGATGGCACCTCACTCTAAAAACAAAGGTGGTGGTGACGTGGCACAATCTCAACCACACAAACGAGGGGAGGGAGTTAAGTGCAAATTGCCAATTATGAAATGTGTGGTTGGAATTGTGCCACGTCACCGCTACCCTTGTTTTTAGAGTGAGGTGCCATCTCACCTCCCTTATTCTCTCTCTCTCTCTCTCTCTCTCTCTCTATATATATATATATATATATATATATATATATATATATATATATATATATATATATACACACCAAGGTATTAATTCGAACACTTGGTGTTCCCTCAAAATTGACACAAAACAACACATAACTTTCTCCATAGGCCTCCTATGAACCTAATTCCAATTCCGACGGGTAGCCTTAGCATATGGGGTAGTTTCTAATGATTAAATCACATATTTAAAGTCTAATTAGAGAGAAAAAATTGAATTGTATCTATTGGTAGATGGATTCTCAATGAACCTCCAAATTAAGTGAAAAGAGCCTCCAACTTGTAGATTCTTGCTCCTCCTTGTAGATCATTGCTTCCTCTTTGTAGATCCTTACTCTAATGGCCTCCAATAATGATTTGGGAAGGAATTAGGAAAAAATTAGGTAGAATTTGATGTGGAAATGAAAAAATTTGGAAGAATTTTTTTTAGATCTAGATTGGAAATAAAAATGAAGAGAGAAATTTTTTCCTCCATTTAAATATAGGTCGACCCCTCTTTCCCCTTACTCAAGCTACTATATAATATCTAAAATACCCCTGGGGGCTTCTCATGAAGAAATAATTAAGGAAAGAAGGTTCTAGTCTAATTGGTTTAACTTAATTAATCCTCCTCCTAATGATTCGGCTTATTTTTGGGCTCAATTCTAACTAGAATAAAATGTTGGTCCATGGATCTAATCTAAACTAGTTAGGTCCACTAACACAAGTCAAAAATAAAATTTAACATTAAACAATAAATAAATAATATAATAAATAAATATTCAATATGTAAAATATTTAATTAATTATGAAATGATCAAAATATTCTTTACTAGAAAATGTGGTAGTGACACTTACTGTGTGTCTCTGTGCTTGGAGCTACGGGTATGCACCATATGTCTTTGTGACTCAGAGCTACGAATTTTGTAAAATCCCTCGACCAATTTAGGTCTACTTAGCTTAGATAGAGAGACTAGGGTTAGTTTAAAGCTAATTAAAATTAAAACACAGTATTTTAAAATTATTATGCAATATTTGTATCACTTTGTGCACCTTACCGTTGCTTCGATATTTGGAGCGCTACACTAGCATTGCTTCCAAACAAATTTCACACACTTTTCCTAGACATGCCAGCCTTCCATTTTGACCCTTGTATAACTCATAAATACCTTCCCTTGTGCTTCATTTTAGTCGTACAATATTCGTTACAAACGTCCACTCTTAAATTCAAATAAATCCAACTTTGCATCATTGTCCGTTCCAATCAAAATTGGAGAAACAACATCGACCCATTTTGTGCAATCCAATTTATAAAAATATTCTATTCTGAGTCTACTACGTCCATGATACTTGTGTCCCACCCAATTTTAACCCTATATATTTTTAATTAATTAAAGAGCACCACTTACACTAATTTTAATTAAATTTGTGTAAGGATCCAACCTCATCCAAAACTAGACCCAACTCCAACCCAAACCCCCACTCACACCCTCAAGGTTCATAATAAATACCACACACTATTTTAGCCACTATATCACACCAAATATGGTATTTTGTCTCATCAAATCCCAAATTCTATTAATTATACAATTTTTTAATTGTTAAAGGACTTTTATGTAAATATGCAATGAGGTGTCCACCCCTCATTGGACCCAACACATGAAGAAACTCTTTCACCCTCTTTGACTGGTTTACCCTAAATTTACCCCCTTTTTTGTTATACTTCATAGAACTTTATTTTCTTGCATCTTCACCCTCCATTTTAAAACCCCTCCATCCTAGCCATTCCTTCATCGTGTAGAGTTTTCCCTCACCCTAGAAAAATACCCAGCCAGCCCTAATCCCAAGGAGAGCCCTCTCTCTCTCTCTCTCTCCTACATGTATACCTACTCTCTCTCTCCTAAAACCATCAACATCATCTCCAAACTGAAATCTAACCCTAAACCTAATACTAGCAGCCACATCATCATCATCACCATTCCCGCTGGCCCCCATCCTGCCGGAGTAGCCTCCACCACCGGAGCAAGCAGCGACCCCCAGACCACAGTTCCTTCCTTCCTCCTCCGAGCATCGACAACCCCACCACCACCAGCCAGGCCATCTTCATCATCTCCCCGACTTCGCCACGACTCCTCCGTCCTCGAGTCATCCCCGACCGTCCCCGCCGGAGCTCACCGCCACAACCTCTCTATCACCGATCACCACACGACCACCCAGCACCATCACCTTCAACCACCAGTCGAATCTTCCTCCACCGACTACAACCAGTCGACCTCCCTCCTCGTCATCACCACCGCCACCCTCGCCATCCCCGAGCCATCCCGACCCTACACCCGACTTGCCCCCTTTCCAGTCACCATCCCCGGCCACCCTCTTCACCATTTCCACCTCTACCAGCATCACCATCTCCTCCATCGTTGTCCCCGTCACCATCTCCACCGCCAATAGCACCACCATCAGCAACTACCGCCACCATCCCTAGCATCACCATCACCAACACCATCACCACCATCACCAACACCATCATCACCATCACCCGCACTCATCTACAGCCTGACCTCCGCCGGAGACCACCGCCACCTTAGCCAACCACCCCCACGGCCATCCCCACCGCCAGCAACCCGCTACCACTGCCACTGTCGCCGCCGCTGCCGCTGCAAGTTGTTGCCTTGTTGCAAGCTGCTGTCGGAGCTGCTGCTGCTGTTACATACTGTGCTCGCCAGAGCACCGCCCTCCCTCGCCGGAGGCAGGCCGCCGACGAGCCAAAGATACCCCCCCTTGGCCTCGATCGACTAGGTATATACATATTCCTTCTTTTTGTTATGTACGAATGCGTCGTTGTATCGTTGAATGGACACGTGTAGTTGTGTAACCTTTGTGCATTATGTGTAGGTATAAATATTTTAGAATAGATATTAATGTTAGTAATTATCTCATAATAAATATGACTATTTTATTAAGGAATACTGTGTTGACCAAGTTTTAGACACTGGTTTCATGCACACTAATATGTTAGCTAGGACCTGTGTTGCGTTATACGTTATTTAGTTTTGTAACGTATTTTGGTAATTAATTTCTTGTTGTGCACGATATATGAGTCATAACGTACCCGTACATGGAGACCTAGATGGCTACCCACATCAGACGTGTCCTGAAAATAATTAGGATACCTGGTACCCATGTGTTAGAGGTGTGACTTAGCACCTACACTAATCATAGCTTTGACCGTGATTGCAACATGTGAGAAATGATACCTTAGTGTACACCTACTCCCCTTGACCCGTGACTAGTCAAACCTAGCCATCGTATTTAATTAGAATGTTTAATTAGTATCTGCGTAACTCGTGACGTTGCGTAAGTCATACTTGTGTACGTAATTAGCATAGTATATGTAGTGATTAATATTTATTATTATTTATTCGTAGGCATCCAAGACGATACTACCTTGGCTGTTGGTTCCGGATCATTACTTGTGCACACCAGAGTTCCAGGCAAGTATACCTTGCCTTGTTGTACTATTTAAATTCAGACATTATCTAGTTGCATATTTTATTATTTTAATATTATTAAACTGTGCGCTTCCGAGAAAGACTCGAGTGCAGTCAACGAAGGCGTTGACGTTAGGACTTGTGTCTGACATAGTGTCTAGTGACCCACCTAAAGTTGTAGAGTTATCAATATGACTCCCCAGGTCTTAACACGTATCATTGTACAGCACAGAGTAAGTTCATGTAGGGACGCGTGCTTCATGCTTGACTGGCCATCGGTATGAGCAGCACGTGTGACGGCTTTAGTGACTTACATTATAGTACGAGATGTCCATGTCTCACTTGAGATTTGTAAATTAGCATTGGGCGGGGAGGACGACTAGTAGGCGTATGGGACACCCACCTCCTTTATACATATACCGTGCTCCGCGGAGCAATACGGACGTATATATGTATTGCAGATACCTCGTTCTTCGGAACGATGGCTGTTACATGTACAGATACCACGCTCTTCAGAGCTGGACGTTATTATATTACAGAGTGCCCTAAGATGGGGGGCATATGTGGCATATACTAGCCAGTCACGACGATTGGTGAATTATGTCAGCATATGTCTAGCCTACACTTTCCATACGCACTAAGTTGTCCTCAAATTTTATTTCACTTAGTTGGTTAGTTCACCCTCGAGTTTTTACAGTATTTACTTTATGGCATGTATTTTTGTATCTTGTTACGTTCCTCTGAGGACCTGGTTCCCTTTCAGGTTATTTGTGCAGTTTGCAGGATATTTGATCTAGTGGAGTGTGGATATCATTGCAGGTATTTTTATATTTTTAGCTATTACAGTCATGTACTACTTTCCATTTTTGATTCTGCTTTTATAGCCTAGTGTTTATAGGCCTATGTTGTTCTTTTGGTCTATTCAAACGGATGTATTATTAGGCTGCAGACTAATGATGCGTATCGTTCTTTCTTGAGACTCATTTGCCATGGATTGAGATTTAGTTTACTTGTTGCATGTTAGAATTAGATTATTAACTGGATCACTTGACCGTGGACAGCGTAAGTGCACTTCGTCGGGTCCATTAAATTGAAAAGCCCTACGGAGTCATACCAGCTGGCCATTGTCACGTATCTGGTCCCATATATTTTGGGACTGGGGCATGACAGATTTATATTTGGAAAGTCCATGTGTCAAACATTATCTTTAGGTTGTGTCTCACTTAGATGGTTATTCTAGATTACACCGACGTATCACATGTTTCCTTTATATTTTACTATGGTATGTTATTTTTGTATCTTGTTACGTCCCTCTGAGGACCTGGTTCCCTTCCAGGCATAGGCAAGGAGGACTACCCAGAGGAGTACGGACCAGGTGTATATTCAGGAGCAAGACTTGTAGCATAGGACGAGATCCTTCCCGATGACTTCGCTTGATCACCGGTAGTGACTTTACCTTGGGTCCGGTTAGCAGATATCGGCCCTAGTTATCTTATTGCTTCCTTTCATTCAGTACTTGTATTAGCGGATTTGTCCCCGTGTGACTCTATCTATTTTGTATTATGATACAATTCCAGACTTATTTTTCTTTCTGCACATTAGTAGACTTATTTTCTCTATATGTTTTATATCTTTATGTTTGTAGATGAGATTAGTTATATTGCTTATATTTAAATATTGGGTTATATTATTGTATTTTACAGCTTAGGTGCACTCCAATGGGTCCATTAGATTGGGATACCCGTCGTAGTGCACCCACTGGCCAATGCCACGTGGCTCAGTTCCTTATATTTGGAACTGGGGAGGGATACGGTTTGTCGAAGCGAGTTTATTTTTGCTTGGACTTGTCCATGGTTGGAGGTTGGGACGGACCTGGATCCGATGCAACAGGTGTAGTGAGTGCGACCGTTGGCGGAGAATCATCATTGGGAGTATTACCATCCTGCTGGTAGGTAAGGCCCGATCTAGTCGCTCTTACCATAGCTTCCTCAGTGGTGGAGTTTTCACGACCCG
>JAYESA010000010.1:182384109-182456609 GCA_036927795.1 Iris macrosiphon | reverse complement strand
CACCTCCCGTATTGATTCCCGAGCCTCATCTACTGCAGAAGGAGTAGATGATCCGGGCCTAATGTGATCACCATTGATGGACGGAGTAGTGACATTTAAGTCTCTATTTGCCCCAGAATCTTGACTAACTTGTCCCGAGGTTCTTGGTGGCTGTGAGGCCATGTTTTCCTTTATCTCCAGCATTGTCTTGGTCAAGGCTTGCATTGACGTACTCATGGTGTGTATCATAGCCTCAAAAGTCTAGAGGTACTGTCGATCGCTGGGGCCCTCATGATCATCTTCCGCCATGTACACTGTTCTTATATAAGAGAAAGTAGATAGAACAGTGGATGTCACACTTTTTGTCTCAGAATCTTGCAGAGAATAGTCCTCGGGAAAATTTGTCAGTGTCATATCCTCTTCGGACTCAGAGAGAACACTACCCCCAGCGTAGGAAGATGCATCTTTCTGGTGAGGGTGACTACCCCCAAGGATCTTGACATTTGTTCCTTGGGAATTGATGTCCCCTTAAAATACCTGATTGTCGTAGATTTTTGGGGGATTGCTACCCCTAGCTTGCATAATCACTAGGGGTCATGAGGAAGAACCACCCCCAGCAGCTGACAGTTTCTTCTTGGAGCGGGTCCACAAAAAACTCTTTCTATAGGTACCATTGTTTATCCTCCTTGAGCCTGCCTTCTCGACATGCTGGCCAAAAGCGAAGGGTTTGAGGCACTAGACTTTCGACCTCCCCTTGTGAAGGGAGACTTCCAAGCGGAATAGCATGAGGCGAAGGGCAGCTCCTCCTCCTCTGGTAATTACACCTATTTTTGGGGACGTTATCGGGTAGGTGCCTTTGGTTGCAGCCATTGCAATGCCGACTTCCTGGTTGTTGGCAATACTATTTTAGCACAATAGCAGTTAATGATAATATTGGCACAGGGGTATCCTGGAGAGGACACCTCATATGCCATGGTTGCTTCCCTCATTTTGCGCTTGTGGTTGATCACGTTGCGCAAGTTAAGTGAGGGCTGATCCACCTTTACACCCTTGTTATAAGCATGGATAGACCGAGCATATGGGTGTGTAGGTTTTATCTTTGCTCCCTGTCCTGGGGTTCGTACAAGAACTCTCCCTAAGTCTTTAATGAAAGACTTTGGAGACTTACCATTTTCGTTTGCCACTGCGGGTTGGACATTTGGGTCGGTCTTGTACAACTTCCCATCAGGGGCTCACATAACAATTAGCGGAGCCTGCTGTCGGCCGGCCGTATGAGCAGTTGCTTGAGCTTGGCGATATCGTACTGCCCTAGACTTCTTCGACCTGGCACACACCAGTGCGTAGTATGAAGAGTTTAAGTTCATATTCTCCCATTTCTCAGCAAGGCGCATGGAGTCAATCAGCGCTGTGTGAGATTCGGACGAATACGGAGGTTCTGCTACTGTGCTGGCCGCATGTGGTTATTTGTCTGCGGTCGATGATCAGTGTCGCATATGGACTTTTACCTGCGGCTGCCGACTTATGTGACTTCTGCTATGGCCGCATGGAACATGTCTCAGCACCCAAACTTCTGGCATCATAATATTTTTCGTTACCAGAGTTTGGGCACTGAACACCTTTCCCGACTATTGCATGGACGGGGTCAGTCTGGGTGGATGCATGATGTGCGTCTTCAACAACAGGAAGAGAAGTTGGGAGTGCATGCTCCGCAGTTGGGTGAGGCACAGTTGCCTTCGCTACCCATGTCTTACGGATCTTCTTAGGCTTTGCTTGCCTTGGAGAAGAACTCGCGATGTCCCCGTAGAGCATGTTCTCGAATGCTTGTTGGTCGAAGCGTACCTTCAGCATCCTCTAGGTGGATCCCAGTTTGGCCGCATCAGACTACATCACTGTCTTCTTATCAGAGGAGAAGTTCATCTCCAGCATAGTCGTCATCTTGTCCGCCATTATAAGTTTTGAATGTTGAAATAACAAACAAAGAAGTACAAAGAGATCCTAAGAAGAAAATCTAAGTACAATATTTTGATCTGGTAGTGACGATAGAGCTTGAGCGAGGCAGCGTCTACTTTATACTGTTGACGGTCTGATGAGGGAATGAGGATGCTCTCTTCTATTTTTCTTTCTCCTGAGCTTGTATCCACGTACGTAGTCGGCCTGAGGGTTATAGGGTATACTATCCTTGCTATTTATAGCCATCCTGCTGATGGGCTATAGGTGTGGCATATGCCTCTGTTTGGTGGCTGCATAGGACTCCTTCAATAAAATACGGTTGTAACTATAGTTGTATGCCACGGATAGGCTACCATGTGGTCTTGGTTACGATATATTGTTGAAGAGATCTCGGGATTATTGCGTACGTGACTTGGTCAGCTGGACACGTAGTCAACACTGATTATGCAAAAAATTATCTTCGATTATAATAGAAAGATCTTGCAAGTCAAGAGCCACATAATATCTTGGTTGCATATCATCATGGATGTATACGAGCTCTCATTTGGCCTTGTCGTATGGATACTCTGGCCGCACGACATTATGGCCGCATACGTACTCTCGTTTGCCTTAGTTGGATGGACACTTTGGCCGTATGATAACGAGGCCGCATGGGTACGCAGCCTCATATAAGCTCTTGTTTGGCCTTGGTCTGATGGATACTCTGGCACATGATGACAAGACCGCATGGGTATGTGGCCGCATATGAATGGGCACGTAGTGTGACACGTCTATCGAGGCCATTAATAAGTTGATATGATGTGTTAGAGTTTGACAGTCATCGAATGTTATGTCTAGGGGGTTTATGCGGCCTCCCTACTCTGTGGTTGTTCAGGCCACATAGAGTATACTATGCGGCTTCTATATCTTTGGTTGATCATGCCGCATATGAATTTTCTGTGGCTTGGTTTTATTTTTGAGAGGGCATGACCTCTATGCGGCCTGCATAATTTTTTATGCTTCTACAACCCAGCTCACCAGTACGGTTGTGTACTGACCCATGTTTATGGGTATTATTTCCAGGTACGCAGGTGTAGTGGCTCAGCTTGGATATACGGGACATAATGTATGGAACGGTAAGCATCTATTTGGACAAAAAAAATAGCAAGAGTGTTGTTAGCCTTGTAGCATTCTTCTTTGTGGCATATTCATTTGAACCCTTCAAGAGCTTCGCTGCGTATACTCTGATGTGTGCTTGGTATATAATACTTGACTTTTACAGCAACTT
Source organism: Iris macrosiphon (assembly GCA_036927795.1). NCBI lineage: Eukaryota > Viridiplantae > Streptophyta > Magnoliopsida > Asparagales > Iridaceae > Iris > Iris macrosiphon. Next base: position 182,453,413 of record JAYESA010000010.1, on the reverse strand, counting down.
GGTCATTTTAATTATAAGCATGACGTTTGAAGTCATCGTCTTATGCGAGCGCAACTCCAGGCTCGTACCGCATCATGTCCCGATGAGAACGATTGTCCTGTGGAAGCACTATAACGTGGTGATTCACATTCAGCGGAGACGATCGAACTTGAGGGAGATTGGGGCATTTTAAAGGTTGCCACTCTCTCCTGCGTCGGAGACCAGTCCTCTAATCGTGAGACTTGTCTCACTATTGAATATTTTTTATGTTTATATCGTGTATATGTGTGCTATTATTGTATATTGCTTTTCGTATATTTTTTAGATTTCTCTAGCTGCTCTCATATAATTTCTAGATTTGTGAATAGGGTTAACCACCCTTGATATATAACCCCTCTCTTTCTCTTTCTTCCCCATTCTTTTACTTTTTCCCTCTTTTTATTTTCTTTTCCTTTTCTCTCCCCTCCTCCCTAGTTGAGAGCAGCCCAAGCCGGTTCCCTTTTCCTTGGTAGTGGTAGTAGTTAGTGGTAGTTTTAGGCAAGTACATCTTGCCAGTGAGGAAGAACTTATACTTTTACATTATTGTGAATCTCTTGCATTTCATTAGTCTTTATTGTGCTCTATAAACTCCTCTACATGTTTACTTCTTGGTATTTTTGGGTTTTATAGCTTGGTTGGACTAGATCTACATTCTTGAGTTTTCATGGTTTTGATCTCTTAAAATAGGTTATTTTCTAAAACTTATTGTTCTATGTGAGAGATATCATCTGATTTCAAGTGGTTTAGAAGTTTACTTCTCTAGATTTGGGCTGGAAACGAGGATTTCAAGGAGGAAATAGATTTCAGACTTGGAGCTTTTTCATGACTGAAACTTGTTGTTCTGGGACGAAGGAGCTCCATGCGACTTGCTTGGCATACGGCCTGGACTCCTCGCTCTAACTCAGCATGCAGCCATCTTGTTAGACGCATGACTAAATCTGCATATGCGTCCCTTAGCAAAATGCATGAAACTTGAACGAAAGAATTTCTCTAAGTTCATGATTCCATGCGGCCCAGAAGAGCATGAGGTCGAGTCATCCATACGGCCCTGGCTATGCATCCCTTTTCCAAGGCATGACTCAGCGCTGCCTTGGCAAATTTTTTCTGATTTTGTCTTTTCCTTCTCTGACATACTTTATTGGCCAGTCACATCGGTCATTTCTCTGACACGATTTATTGACCAGTCACATCAGTTACTTTTCTGATCTTGTGTTTATTCCCTGTCACTCAACCCGTCCCAAGGAGTGGACCTTGTTTTCACCCATGCGGCTAGCTAAATGCATGCATGTAGTTTCTTGCATGAGGACAGTTTCATGCATGCGTTGCTTCGGAGGGACTTCCATTACCTCCATTATCAGGAGATGTTGCGCCAATGGTTGCACTATTTAGAAAGATGATGGAGGTTCAGAGGGCATAAATAGAGTCCCAGCACAGGCAGTCAGATATGATGCAAAAGAGTATGGAAAACGCCCATCGGGTAGCTATTGCAGCAGTTCAGAGAGGGGCTCCTCCACAGCCACAGGATGTTCAGCTCGAGCTGGGCAACATTCAAAATTTTAAGAAGCTAGAGCCTCGAGTTTTCAAGGGGACAGAGGGTATAGTCTATGATGACGATTGGCTCGAGGATATCGAGCGTCTTATGAGGGTGTCCCGTCTTGCTAAGGATCTGAAGGTTGAGGCGGTATGACTTCAACTGTTCGACGTAGCTGGCACTTGGTTCAGGAATGAGCTACTTCTTACTGATGCGGGGCGGTCTTAGGAGGTATTCAATGACCTCTTTAAGAAAAAGTTCTTTGCTCAGACAAAAAGATTGGACTTAGGCAGTTTGAGAGCCTTACATAGGGGAGCATGTCCGTAGAGGAGTACGCCATAGAGTTTGGGAGGCTGAGCCGATTTGTGGAGTACTTGGTGAGGGAGCCAGAAGTTCGGGCTATCCATTTTTGCGAGGGTCTAAATTGGAAAGTGAAGATCCTCATTCCATCTTTCTATAAGATGTATTCTGAGATACTTCGGAGGCACGCAAGGTCGAGCGAGAGTGGAACTTGAAGCCGAAGAGGGATCGTGATATGTTTGGGGGGTGCCAGCAGCAGTACGGGACCGACAAAGAGGTCGTAATTCTAGCAAAAGTATCAGGGGGCTTATCAGATCCAGCAACAGTAGTTTTCCATAGAGTTCAGAGCTTATCAGCAGCAATATCAGACACAGGAGCCGATTATTTTCCCAGTACAAGCTTCAGTACATCAGATGTCATAGCAGCCTCAGAGACGGGTGCAACAGGCTCCTCAATGCACTTATTGTAAAAGGACTTGGCACACTTGGGAGATGTGCCAGAAGAGACATAGAGCATGCTTACATTGTGGATCAACGGAGCATATGGTGAAGGATTATCTCTGGACCCTTCATCGTCCAGGCCAGGGTACAAATCGAGGGCAGAGAGGTGGAGATAAGCCACCTGTAGCACCGCAGATTGCTTATCACCCGCAGAGGGAGCTACCTCGGCAGGGCGGAGCATTTGTGATGACGGTCGAGGAGACCGATACTACAGGTGATGGGTTAGCGAGTTCTATTCTTTCTTTATGTTTCTTCCATCTATTTTGATTGATTGCTTCTTTAGTACCTTTTGGATGCTTGTTTTATATAGTTAGTATAGCTAATAGAATACCCTGACAGAGACAATAGTAATAAGACAGACGGAGACCATGACCATGCATGTTGTTCTTTGCATAGGACTGTTCTTTGTGTAATTTTAGATAAGACCTTCTTGGACTATGATTGCTGGGGGTTTGACCTAGAAGGAGTAAAATCACCCTTAAATTTTGAGGAAGAAATTATTTTAAGGTGGGGTAGACTTGTCACTACCACTTTTTCTAGGAAAGAATATTTTATTCATTTCATAATTAATTAAATATTATGCATGTTGAATATTTATTTATTTATTTATTATATTATTTATTTATTGTTAGATATTTGATTTTATTTTTTACTTATGTTAGTGGACCTAACTAGTTTAGATTAGATCTATGGACCAACATTTAATTCTAGTTAGAAATGAGCCCAATAATAAGCCCAATCATTAGGAGGATGATTAATTAAGTTAAACCAATTAGACTAGAATCTTTCTTCCTTAATTATTTCTTCGTGAGAAGCCCCAAGGGGTATTTTAGACATTATATAGTAGCTTGAGGAAGGGGAAAGAGGGGCCGACCTATATTTAAATGGAGGAAAATTTCTCTCTTTATTTTTAATTTTCAATCTAGATCTAGAGTTTTCTCTTCCAAATTTCTTTATTTCCACATCAAATTCTACCCAAATTTCTTTTCAATTCCTTTCCAAATCATAGTTGGAGGCCATTAGAGCAAGGATCTACAAGAAGAAAGCAATAATCTACAAGAAGGAGCAAGGATCTACAAGTTTGAGGCTCTTTTCACTCAATTTGGAGGTTCATTGGAAATCCATCTTCCAATAGGTATAATTCAGTTTTTATCCTCTAATTAGACTCTAAATATAAGATTTAATCATTAGGAACCACCCTATATGCTAAGGCTACCCATAGGAATTGGAATTAGGTTCATAGGAGGCCTATGGAGAAAGTTATGTGTTATTTTGTGTCAATTTTGGAGGAATTCCGAGATTGACACATCTTGTGTTTGTCAATAGATTAATTAGACCAAATTGACATATGTTTGATTGTGTGTGGATAATGTCATGTCCACAACTGGATACGTATAGGTTGTATCCCAATAATTTGGCGATACGGGTTGATTTGGGAGTTTTTCTTCCGATACGGGAGTTTGAGCATATCACATTTTGAAACGGGCACGTAGTTGAGTAGCTAGCACTTCGTGTTGTTCATAATTATGATTTTAGACTTGTTCGTGTCCTTCGGGATATGTTTGGTTGTGTGATGGAGCCGTATCGCAAGCGTATCATAGAATGAGTGTAATACGGGTACGGTGCACTGCCCGTATTTGTTTCATTATATTTTAGATTCTATATACTTGGTAATTATTATTGGAATATTATAATTATAATGATTTTATGGTATATATATATATATATATATATATATATATATATATATATATATATATATATATATATATATATATATATATATGTATTTATGTATATGTCTATATTTTATTTTGAGGTATGTATCATATAAATACACACTGATACGTGTCAAGTGCACACTTGTATCACTGGGTATCTGATATAGTTGGGAGGGGTATTTAGTGTTGAGTTAGGAGCGTGTGTGTACTCCTAATCTAGTGTGTATCAGTGAACACAATGGGTATCATTCAACAGGAATTAAGAGGATGAGGGTAACTTTAGGTTGTAAATTGTGTGATAGTGCACATAGTGCACTGTCTGATACTCCATAGCAACAGTGACAACAAGTTGATGAGGAAGAATGATGTGGTCTATTGTGTTAGTTTTGCCAATTTATGTTAGATGCCAGGTGTTGGGGTATTCAAGTATTTGATGCTTAGATGTGTACTTAGATGCCTAAGGGTTAGGGTGTATAGGTGAGACTGACACACAAGTATATCATTCGTAGGTACCAGTCAATACTAATTAAGTTGAGAGTGGAAATGCACATAGGCAGGTACTGGTCTGTAATAGAACTGGGTGGCAGCATGGATGGTTTAGGTAGGATCATCTCTGATATTCGAGGAGTATCAGAGCAGTAAGTAACAGTACTAAAGGGGAAGAGGCTTGTTTATGGGTTAACATAAGTTTAAGGGGGGGTGTTAGTGTATATTGGTTGTTGTTAGTTAATTGGTGGGGGTGAACCCAGGCATGTGCGGGATCAAATACATCATAGTGTGTGTTCCATGAACTTGTACGTACACCTAGGAAATGCAGAGGTCTGAAATGGTATAGGTTTGATGTTGGATACCTTGTCGTGAATTAGGATTAGGTGTATCAGTTATTGCAAGGGGAATTACCTCGGGTAGAATACCTACTTGTGTATACCTTAATTGAGCAAGTGAGTACCTAGTAGAAATCCTTAAGAGCTAAGGGTCGGGTTTTGAGTATGCATCAATATAATGATGCTTGTACATGTGTGATAAACTGTGACATGGTAGTGTGTGTGTATTATTGTGTGTTGATACTGGAGGAAACTTGAGATGCTGTGTAATGCAAGGTTAGGAACAACAGATGCACTGGTGAGCATGTATGATTTGTAGGCCAGGTGGTGGCCATGTATCACTAAGTAAATGTATCAGAGAGGTGAGGGCTCAGTTTTGATGAAGAGATCTATATAGGCTACCCTGTTGTAGATGCAGACTGTATCATTGGTGTGTTTTAGTTGATGTGCAAATGCAAGCCACTGATAAGCGAGTATCAGTTTTATGTATAGGATATTAAGGTTTAGGTTTTGAGTTAAGTGTTAAGTGCCAGGTATTATAGTATATAATATATGTTAAATTAAGAAGTTGGGTATTAAGGTATTAAGCAGAGTATGAGACAAGTTATTGATAAGTATCATAGTTATATATACTAATAGTACCTAGTATAGCTAATATTAACTAGTATTAGCTAAGTATTAGCTAGGTATTAACTAACTTTGACAAGTACACCTTGGTATAACCTAGAAACCTAGTCACAACCTAGTATCACCTAGAATTATCTAGTTTAGCCTTGTAACCACCCTAGAAGCTTGACCTAAAGACCTAGAATTATCTAGTATTATGAACCTACAATCAAGGTAATGACCTAGTATTGACCTAAAGACCTAGTTTCAAACTAGTTTCGCATATTTTAATTCCAAAACACTGTTTTGACTTATATTCCATATATAGGTCTGTGTGACACCATTCGGATATTGTTTCTCATCATTTGCTCTGGACCACAGGCGAGTACATTCTTTAATAGTTTCTATTATTTGATTACTACTATAATTCAAGTATTTAGAAATATTACTTATGATTCTTGACACGATGGTACACGGATTGGTATTGTTATTTGATCATCAGTCATGAGATGTTACCTTGATAATTAAGATGGTATCGAATACTGCTCCTTGTTGGTATTGGATAACATTGAATATTATAAGTTAAACATTAGATACATTGGCTAGTAACGTGTCATAATTCGATCCATCATATCAGTCGGGGCAGGAAAATACCAATTAAATATGTGATCAAGAACTATCGGCTAGTAGTATAATCATTGGCTACTAACTAATCATATATTTCACGTATGGTTGAGTTTGATCCTTAGTGTAATCATTGAATATCTAAGCCGATCACATATCTAGTTAGTATCTCAAACATATAGTATATTGTAGATTCCATATTCAGTTCATATATTACCATATTCTATTTCTGATATTATAGTTCATCTCCTTCATTCTTGTACGCATTGATTTATATTTTTGTTGCTAGTTTTGACTGTTCCTTCATTGTTCTTAGATCATCAGTTATATTCTTATCATATATAGTATCCTCTATTTTACCATTTTATAGTTTTTGTCAATTAATTATAACTGCTATTGGGTTGTACTTTGCACAATTCCTGACTGGATAACATTTTTTAGAGGATTCGGGAGATTGGTGTCCGACATACTACGGACCTCAACCTATAGATGGTACAGACATGGACCCACTAGTTTTGGAGTGACTGCCGGAAGATCTAGTCGGAATCACTAGTCTTTCATAGTTAGTTTTCTTTAGCATTTTGGTACCGGATTTGTTTTCGGCGTATATTTGAGACTTGGATATTTTTTTTATTTGTTGTTGTTATATTTAGACTGCATAGTTATGTTAGACTTCTTTGATATCTTCTCGTGCCATAGATTATGATTGAGTATTGTTGTAAACCCCCTCGTCAAAAATAGGATTTAATTAATTATTTTAATGAGTTGAAACCGCAACCCAAATCCCTCGTACCCAAATTAGGGTATCAGTCTACACCAAACTTGTTAGGCCATGACTCATGTGTACCATCCAAATCTAGTTCCTTATGTTTCCGACGCATTAGAAATTACCGAGTCGAATTATTAAATTAAATCAAACTTAAAGCCAATTTACCTCAAGCCAAACCAAACCAAGCCCCCATGCGCTTTCGAGTGGATTATTTCCATTCCAACAAGCCGGACAGGCCCAACCCTCGAGTCCAGCCCATCATCCCCACCACACCCTAGAATTCATATCACCATCCTCTTCTCAACCCTAGCCGAATCCCCTGCCAAGACCTATCCCCGCTCAGCCCCACCGGACCACCGACTACCCCTCCAGGCGGCCGGAACACCACACCACACCAGGCCGTCATCACCAACCCCTTCGAACCCGATCACCCGAGACTGCTGTCCCTTTCCTGACTTCCAAACCACGCCCTCTGCTCCGCCTGACGCCGCCAGACCCTGCCAACCGACCCGCCGGACCCCACGACACCATCAACCGACGCCGTCCCAGCCCACTGCCGTCGGGATAGACTGTTGTATCCGCGGCAGCAGTCATCACAGCCGACTGAACGCCGGCAGACCGATCCCATCCACGCGTCGACCAGAGTTTACCCCGCCGGAGAAGACGGTCGACCAGCCAGCGGACCCCCCCTCGTTAAGTCGATCAGGTACTCGTTCACTGAACCCTTCTCGCTCGTGTCATAATACTTCACTTCCGTGTCGCCATATCGCATGAACACATAGTAATAGTATTCAACCTAGTTAGTATTATAAGCATGAAAGCTTATTTAATTTGTTACTAATAAATATGTAATTATGAAGTTAATAACCAGTCACCAGGGTCAGGTATTTCACTTGAAACGCTGGAATATAAACTAGTAGGTTGAACATGGGAATAGAGACATGTGTTCGTGCAGAACCAAAAATTGTGGACAACCCGTAACTAGAAAATTATTGACTCGAGACACATGTTGACCGAAGACAGAACATGTGTACATCCTAGCCACGTGCACACGTAACGCTGTCTTCAACCAACCATGAACTTGAGACAGACCCTTAAGAGCAACGTAGTGTCAGTACATTGGGTCTTAGCGTCTGATGTAGATTTCTATATTATATTGTGTGTCAGGATCATCGGATCAGCCAGGAGATATTGCAGGAACCGACTTCTGGCATTCACAGCTTCAGGACACAGGCAAGATACCTTGCTATATTTACTGTCTAATTTAAATATGCATAAGTTGTATTGTAGTCTTGTTGCTCGTAATTTATACAATTATGCGCGTCCGAGTTGTCTCGGGTGCATTCGACGGGTACGTCGATGTTAGTATATATATATGGACTTAGCTCTTAGCAGACTCAACCCATTGGACGATACTCTGTTATTGTCTGAGACCTGACACCTTACACGGTCACTGAGATATATTCATATTGGGATACGGGTTTGCGTACTCGACTAGCTATCGTTGTGTATCACCTACATCACGGTTAGTATGTAGTCAGGATTTAGTCTAGAGACTTGGCATATAGATACATGGTATGCACGTTGAGTAGTCAACTTGCGTATCTACATTGGGCGGGGAGGACAACTAGTAGGCGTATGGGGTACACACATTGGAGTCGTAGTTCGGAGGAGCCTCGGATCCAATAATTTTCCCTTTATACTGATGCCACGTTCTTCGGAGCGATATGGACGATATACTGTACAGATGCCACTCTCTTCGGAGCATGGACGTTATGCCTATACCTACCCATACGCACCAGCGTTGTCCTCATATTACATTCACTTAGATAGCTAGCACACCCTTCTTGTATTTATTTTATTCAGTATTCATATATGGCATGTTGTTTTCTTGTATCTTGTTACGTCCCTCTGAGGACCTGGTACCTTTCCAGATTTAGACGAGGCTTACTACCCCACCGTATATGGCCCGGGACAGGAGACAAGATTTGCTACAGCCGAGGAGTTGGAGGTGCAACCGTCAGAGTTTCCGTGACCAGCTGGTAGGCCTTTAGCGTAGATGGAGGGCATCATTATCTACTCAGCTGATGCTCTAGTCATTATCTTTTATATCTCATTTCAGTACTTTATTTCGTCATAGTAGTGGGTTTGTTCCCACCAGATATCACTGGTTGTACTATGATATCTTGAGACTGGAATTTATCAACCAGCAGTTTAGTTAGTGTTTCTTGCTCTTTATATTGTGGATGAGATTAGATTACCTGTTATGGATTGATATTGGACATATAGTATTATAGGACAGTGTAGCACTCTTCGTGGATCCATTAAATTGGGATATCTTCGGAGACGTGTCAGCTGGCCATTGCCACGTGGCCTAGTCCTGTATATTTTGGGACTGGGGTGTGACAATTGTGTTGCATTAAGTATATTGCCCTCCTTCTTGGAGTTGAGATATTTTTGGCAGATTATACATTATTGTGAGATGATTAGTTAGTATAGTTGACCTAGACAGCGTTCTATCGCTGATGCTGCGGTGTAGGCTGGACGTACCCACGTACTCGTGCCCCTTTGCGGGGTACGGGTCGTGACAGCCTACTTTATGCATGCAGCCAGCTACTTCCATGCGGCCAATTTATTGCATACGGCCAGCTCATCTCATGCACTTCCAGCACTTATAGTAGAATATTTTCCTTTATTATATATTCTCTTATGGATTATTTACTCATGTGCTTGGCCCAATTAGTTAAATTCATATAATGCACATTATTTCTAAATTGCTTATAACCTGGATGCTACACTTACCAGAACAGCGAATGTAATAGCACTGTTAAACTGAGAACTCCCACCTGACTTGTATTGAATGAACTAGATCCCTGACTCCAGATACATGATATGTACTTAGAAACCGGATAGTGGCTCGGCATAGCTCACTCTGGACATGCTAGAATCTCCAGAACTGAAATGCTTGTACTGATAAGATAAATTTCCATGGTTGTCTATTTGTCCCTGTCCTGATTGTACTTGTCAAGCTATTGTCCAGTCTTGCATCATGTCTAAGGCAAATTCCTGAGAACCACAGTCAGAAATCCTTGATTACTTGCCTAAGTTAATAACTAGAATAATTATCTAGAAGCATTTAGAGAGATTTTCTGGCTACATGCAATCCCGGTATCCCAGCGACACCTGATGGATTTGGAGCTCTCCGTCGAGAGGGGCACACTTTCAGCACACCGTCGAGTGTTGCAATCTACCAGTAAAATACTATTAATCTATGCTATGTATTCTTACGTCTAGATAACCCGGATAGTATACAGGATATATGGCTGTATAAAATCTTAACTGCATTTGTTACTAACCAGGATTGTGACAACCCTAGTTAGTTAATGATAGTAAGCTGTGGGTCATGATTGGCCGTGATTGCATATTTTATAGTCTTGTCTAGTCTTGGATCATCCAGCTACTACTCCTGAACTGTACCCGTTACTGATTTTTGAAACTTCTTAAACTGCTTATTTACATATTACTCTTATTTATATTTTCTTATGCTATTGAATGTTTGCATGCTGGTTTTAGTTCCTAAGTTGGCTTCCTTGTGGACCATGTTGTTTTGGGGTCTGACCCCACTAGTTTTGTATGGCCTAATTTTGGAGCAACATCGTAGGATCTTTCGTACTTCCCGCCTCCAAATAGTAAACACCAGGAGCATCCGAGGACTTGAGTGGGTTTCTTCATCACCCACATGATCTTGTACTTATACTTTTGAGGCATTTAGCCACCGAGCACCTGTTTAGCTCATGTTTTGGTATTTGATATTCTAGCCTACGGGCCTACATGTAAAGCATATTTTAGACTATAGCTAGAGCTGATCATGTAATATTGTACTCTACTAGTTCTTTATTTTTGGTAACTAGCTTCATGATCATCTATACATGTATAGTTTGGGATATCTTACTATTATATGTTTGGTGATTATGCTTCTTATAACTTGTTGCTTACTTGAGATTGAGACAACTAGGACTCTTCACCCAGGAATGTCTGTTGGATTATAAAGTAAACCCTTACATATCAACACAGCCGTGATCGTATCTCGGGGTATAGAGTACTCTGGTGTACGTAGCTGGCTTTATCCGCCCCCGCTCTCCAGTATTTTGGTTCTGGGCATGACACGGTTTAAGTGGTGGCCCATGCAGGTCTAAAAATTTAGAAGTGTGGGGATTTATCATTATTTAGATGTCTCAATCATGCTACTCTGTGATCTCCTCCAGCATCGAATTTGTATCCCATAAATCTTGATTCAACATCATCTTTGATCCTCGATCTATTATGTCCTTCCGATTTGATCCTAGTTTTCTCTATCTTTCTGGGACAATGTTCCTGGTCCTTCCGATCAGCCAACTAGAGTTTTGTTGGCAGCAGGCCAACCACTGGCCGGTCAGTATCTTTTTGTGGTTCAGCCGCAATATTCTGAAGCAGAGTCCAGGATGGCTCAAAATATGGAACAACAGGTCCAGCCAGAACCACCAGTTGTACTCGCAGTGTCAGTCCTGCCAGTACCACCTAATGCAGAAAGTGATACACAGGCCCTGATGGGGATCATCAGTCAGTTACTAGCATCTCAAGAGCGACGGGGTGACTCTCTCACCTAGTCAATGCATGAGGCCTTAGAGAGAGACGAACATCGTGCCCCAAACTTAGCAAGCAACTTCAAGTGCCTCCAACCCTCGTATTTTTATGGTACTGAAGATGAGATTGCATCAAATGCGTGGCTTCAGTACACTGAAGCTATCCTAGAGGCAGCAGGAGTGCCTGACAGAAAGCAAGTATTAATAGTTCGACTACAGTTGCTAGACTTGGCCCGAGACTGGTGGGCAGCACAGATAATATCTCTGACAGTACCCGTCCCTTGGGCCGTCTTCAGTTAGAGGTTCCAAACGAGGTACTTTCATACGATATCGTATTATGATCTTCAGCAAAGGTTTAACAACTTAAAGCAGATGGACAGAACTATTGACGGCTATGCGGCAGAGTTCTGCAGACTAAGTTGATTTACTCCCACCTTGGTGGCGACCGAATTAGATAGAGCTAGGAGGTTCCAGCAGGGACTTCACCTGGAGATCATACTAACAGTAGAATAGCATGAGTTCCAAACTTTTGATGACATATTACCGGCTGAAAGGAGGCATGAGTATACCTCCCAAAGATTTGTGGATAGAACTGGAGGAAGGAAGAGGACCCACACCTTAGGAGGTTCTTACTCCCGATCTTTAGCACCAGTCCCGACAGTTAGGGCCTCAACCATTGGATCTCCGAGGAGACCCGTATCAACAGCCTCAGTCCAGCAAACGATACCAACCTGACCCCAGCAGTAGAGGACATCTTCTTCAGTAGGGAGTTGTTATTGTGGAAAACCTGGGCACGTATTTTCTGAGTGACGCAGAGCATAAGGATTGTGTCTAGCCTGTGGAGCTCCAGGACACAGAGTGGGATCTTTCCCACACAGAGTCAGTTCATCATCGTCTTCTCCGGCAGGACCACAGTATAGGACTCCAGTGCCAGCTCAGTAGAACTAGGGTCAGAGGTCTTTGCCGACCCAATCTCAAGTATACCAGCAACAAAGGACACAGTAGTATGCGCAGGCCCAAGCTCAAGCACAGGTTAGCCAAGGAGGTCTGTTGTAGTGCCCCGTCCCCCCTATTCGGGGAGCGTGGCTAAGAAATACTTGGTATCGTTCGATCGGGACAGATTGAATCAAGATCTTTTTCTTGTTATGGATTGGTTTCGTCGGAATCATGTCCCATATTCAACAGATAGTTCCTCAAGAAAGGACTCAGCGGTAGAGTCGAGAGAGGCCTTTCCGTTGTGTTGGTTTCCTTGCCCGTTTTTGATGCCGCTTGGTTGGTTTTGTGACTTGCATTTTCTTGAACGGTTTTGATGGATTTTATTGCCTTCATTCTTAGGATTTTATATCAAACCCTTAGAGACTGAAGCAAGAGATATTGATCATCTGTTGGTGCGTGCAGGTGATTATATAGGCGACGCACAAGCGGAGTCTTGAAGATCTCCTCTTTCTCTTCCAGTTCACCAACTTGTGAGTGACTTTACTTCAATTAGCGCCCTTCTTCCAAGTCTTCATTCTTAATAAATTGACTCATTTGTGCATTCCGATCAAACGATACCAAAATAATAAAATTGAGTCAGAATAAAGAAGAAGTAGACTTGAAATACTTATAATACTTGTCACATAGAATTCTATGCGATCACATTGATGCGTGCATATCCACTATACATATAGCTATTTTGTGTTCAGTTGTAGTTATAACTTATTCATCTATGACTGCTCAATGGATAGTACATAACTTAAGAATTGATCATAACTGCCAGTAGACTATGCCATCATATTGTGCTAAAGCAGTTTCGTTCATATTGATGTTTGAAATACTTCGTATGTTAACTTAGTGTTCAGATCATCAATGGTCATGGATAATCTTATGCACAAAGGTCTTGGTTCCTGCGAACGATCGCCGGGGCACCGGGGCCGATTCATCCCGGACGGAATATCAGTTAGTCGTACTAGCAACTTAGCACGGGTGAGGCAGAAGTTTGTAGCAGGGATCGCTACCTGCACTGCAAGCATCGTCGTCTACCCAGACTATAATCCATGACGGCTAATCAAGATAGTGATCTTTATGTATATTTAAACTGTGCAGACTAACTATGTCTTCGTGGCAAGGAAGTTCATGGTATGTTTTGTACAAGTGGTTCAGACGGTACAGGTAAAGTCACCGATCGTTGGCGTATTTTGTTATGTCATTCCATTCTATCATATATAAAGAATTGAACTAAGACAAGATAGAAAGATCATATAATAAAAATGTTGCATGTTCACATGAATACGATATTGATTTAGTATGTTGGGTTAGCTCACCCTCATTGGTACTTTTTGAACTACTGACCCTCGTTGCAGCAGGTTCTCTGAGCTAAGGTGACGCGGCGAGGAGCTGAAGCTTTCTCCAACCCTTCCCTGATTAGGCGCATTCGTGCTGGGACTTTTGGATCCCAAGTACATACTCAATAAAGGAGCTCGCACTTTCCTTTTTGAAGCTTCTAGGTGATAGTGCTGACTCGCACCCAAGATGTTTTGTGCTTTTGAAATACTAGTAAAGGATGTAATGTATAGATCGACTATCTCATTTTGCGTCCAAGTTATAAGCCCGTGCGGCATCGTTATTACTTTTGGGTCAAGAGTCTATAAACAGATGTTCATTACCAATAAAGCGGACTTTTTATATCTCAAGGTGTGATATCTTATTTGTGTACTCTGTTGTATTTGTTCTAAAGTATATTATTATGCCTAGTCCTTGTGCACGAGTGCCTTACGCGTGCACGACATCACGTCCGGGGGACGATTATCGATTTAGCAAAAATTAGGGCGTGATATATTGGTATCAGAGCATGGCTTCAGATCCTTTGACCTTCGTGTCAGAAGAGTTTTCTGGAAACGACCTTGTCCCTCCCAGTTGAACTCTTGAATTCGCTTGGCCAAAATGAGATACGTTCCATACAGTGAGTCCATAATATATTTTGAGACTGATGCAATTTATTTTTTCTTTCAAGGAATGGCCTCAGAGCCGGATGCACAAGCGCAGGCGGTGGCGCAAGTACAGAAGAGCAGTTCTGACACATCAGACAGCTCGGGAAGTCTAACAACCGTGCCCTCTGTTGATCCATTCGAACGGATGATGCGTTTGATGGAAACGCAGCAGAGACAAGCCGAATTATGACAGAACCAATTCGAGTCCCGAATTGAGGCTCAATTTCTAGCGCAGTTGACTTAGGCCAAAGCACAGAAAAAGCAAATAGAAACCTTGCAAACGATCATGATGACGCTCGTCGACAGCAACCATTCTACATCAGCGGCCGTCGCGACAGTGCCAGTTGTAGCCGATACCGCGGGACCTCAGGACTCTCTAGAACCTTCGTCCTCAGACGAAAAGGGTCCCATCCTGCAAATATCTGAGTTCAAAAGATGTGTCATGCTAACTTTAAGGGGACTGAGGACCCCTCCGTGGCGTTGGATTGGCTGGTTGAGTTGGAAGACCACTTCAAAGTGCTTCGCATGGACGAAACAAAGAGAGTCACTTGCGCTCAGCTTCAGCTCTGTTTAAATGCACATGATTGGTGGGATGTGCACAAACAAGCTATAATGAGGGAAGGTGGCAGGACGACTATCTCTTGGTTCGTGTTCCATAAGGCCTTCGAGGAGGAGTACCTTTCACCCGTCGTCCATCGCGAGAAAGAAGACAAATTTACACATCTGTAACAAGGAAACATGACAGTGCGGCAGTACGCCTCAGAATTCAACAAACTTGTAAAATTTGTTAAGTCTCATCTCTGCGATGCCGAGAGTCGAGCACAAAGGTTTGAGATAGGACTGCGACCTTCTATTCATGCCCACATCATCGTTTCTCAGTACCGTACCATACGAGAGTCCCTAAACCATGCCCTTTTCCTAGAGCTGCAGTACCCCCCAGTTCGTACCGGCGCTGTACAAAATTCCAATCACAAGCGCCCTAGCAACACAAGTGGTAACAATATACATAAGCGCCACAATAACGTCGGCTCTCAGGACCTAGATCCAGGGAAGAACCAGGGGCAACCTTTTGCCTACTGCCACAGGCCAGGACACCACATCAATGAATGTCGTATTCAAAAAGGGGGATATTTTGTTTATGGTAAGTTTGGCCACGTTGCTCGCGATTGTCGGGATCGCCCCAACGATCCTCCTCCGCAACGCTCCCAGCAGCAAAATCGTCCATCTCAGAATCAGGGTCAAGCACCTCAAGCGAACCAGACGACACCGCAGAACGCTCAAGGCCGGGTCTATGCTTTGACTCGAGAAGAGGCATTTGCATCAAACACGACGGTGTCAGGTATATTACTTTTCAATAATATACCTGCTCGAGTATTGTTTGATTCTGGTACCACACATAGTTTCATTGTGGCAGATTTTGCCTCTGAGAACACATTTCCTATAACACCGCTAGGCCTAAACCTTAGCGTCTGTACTCCATTGGACGTTGATTTGTCAGCTTATTTAGTCTGTCATGAGGGTAACATTTGCATCGGAGGAAGGAAATTATCACTAGATGCGATAGTCTTAGACATTAGGTACTATGACATCATTCTGGGGAAGGATTGGCTCGGTGCTTGCTCGGCTATTATTGATTGTGCAGAAAAGCAAGTCGTATTTCGTCTACCTGGCGAGATCGAATTTTGCTATGCGTGCAGTCCACAGTCGAGAGCGCCGAATGCCTGCATGATGATCTTTGCAATATCTGCTCGGCGGATGATACATTTTGGCTATGATGGGTACTTGGCATTCGTTCGAGACACGCAGCGAGATTGCGCAAACGTTGAGTCTATTCCTGTTATGGCAGATTTTCCTGATGTGTTTTCCGACGAGTTGCCCAACATGCCGCCCAACCGAGAGATAGAGTTCATTATTAATACATTTCCAGAAACTCGATCAATTTCCAAGACTTCGTATCGAATGGACCCGACAGAACTAAAAGAGTTAAAGATTAAGTTGAAAGAATTGCTAGATCATGGGTATATTCGTCCGAGCGTGTCTCTGTGGGGTGCGCATGTATTATTTATAAAGAAAAAGGATGGCTCAATGTGGCTCTGCATCGACTATCGTAAATTGAATAAAGCCACTGTTCGAAAAAAGTACCCCCTCCCCAGGATCGATGACCTCTTCGATCAACTGTAAGGTGTGACAATATTCTCAAAAATCGATCTTCGCTCGGGTTACCATCAGCTCAAGATCAAACTGGACGACGTGCCAAAGTCAGCCTTTTGCACTCGCTACGGCCACTATGAGTTTTTGGTAATGCCATTCGGATTAACCAATACCCGTGCCGCCTTTATGGACTTAATGAATCGTGTATTCCGGCCATATCTCGACAAGTTTGTAGTAGTTTTCATTGATGATATCTTGGTGTACTCGAAGAATAGGGAAGAACATGCAGAGCACTTGCGGACTGTGCTACAGATTCTTCGGGACAACAAGCTATATGCGAAGCTGAGTAAGTATGAATTCTGGCTGAGCAGTGTATCTTTCCTCGGGCATATTATTTCTGCGGGAGGCATTTCAGTCGATCCAAAGAAAGTTGAAGCCATCGTCGAGTGGAAGCGGCATGCATCCATCAATGAGATTCGAAGCTTCCTCAGGCTAGCGGGCTACTACCGGCGGTTCGTAAAGGATTTTTCCAAACTAGTATCACCTCTGACGACTCACACAGAAGGGAGTCACGTTTGAGTGGTCCGCTGATTGTGAAGTCTCGTTTGAAGAGTTAAAGCATCGTCTCACCTCTGCCACATTACTTGCACTACCAGACGAGACCTCGGGATTCCAAATATTCAGTGACGCGTCAGGGCAGGGCTCGGGGTATGTACTCATCCAGCAGGATAGGGTGATAGCCTACGCATCCAGGCAACTGAAAAAGTATGAGAAGAATTATCCTACCCATGACCTGGAGCTAGCGGTAATTGTATTCGGGCTAAAATTGTGACGGCACTACCTCTATGGAGTGGCTTATCGAATCTACACCGATCACAAAAGTTTAATGTACCTATTCACCCAAACGAACCTCAACCTACGTTAGCGGTGTTAGCTAGAATTAATAAAAGACTATGACTTGATGATTGACTACACACCTGGCAAAGAAAATGTTATAGCGGATGCGTTGAGTCGAGTGTTTGCGGGATCCATGTCCGTTGATCGCAGGTTACAAAGGGACTTAGAGGAAATGGACGTTGAACTCCGAATTCGATATCGTGGCACGCGGGTTGCTCAGATGCGATTCGTACCCAACCTGTTAGAGAGGGTCACATCTACTCAGAGGGATGATCCATTCCTAAGGAAAATGCACGAGCAGATTCTAGCGAGAAAGGCAAAAGACTTTGCAGTAGATGAGAATGGAGTATTGCGAGTTAAGGGAAGGCTATGCGTTCAGAAAGAAAATCCTTGCGGAAGCTCACTATGCAGCCTATATGGTCCATCCCAGGAGCACGAAAATGTATAGATATCTTCGTATTATTTTTTGGTGGTACGGCATGAAGAAGGATGTGGCGCTCTTCGTGTCGTAATGCATAACCTGTCAGAGGGTGAAAGCAGAACATCAGAGACCGGACGGTAAAATATAGAATCTTGCTATCTCATAATGAAAGTGGCAGCACATAAGCATGGACTTCATTGTTTGCTTGCCGAAGACGCAACAGGGAACGACGCAATCTGGGTCATTGTCGACCGGTTAACCAAGTCAGCGCACTTCGTTGCCATCAAAACTACTTGGAGCACCGATCACCTTGCCCAGACCTACCTTGATAAGATATTTCGGCTGTACGGAGTGCTAGTTTTCATAGTATCATATCGGGACGGACGATTCCTATCACGTTTCTGAAAAAGCCTTCAGTCAGCGATGGGGACCAAGTTAAAGTTCAGCTCAGCCTACCATCCTTAAATAGACGGCCAAACAGAACGGGTGAATCAGGTACTAGAAGATATGATGCGCCTCTGCGTAATCGATTCGAAGTTAAGTAGGGACATCTACCTACCGTTGGCCAAATTTGCATACAACAATAGTTAGCAGTCCAGCATCCAAATGGCTCCGTACGAGGCTCTGTATGGGCGAAAGTGTAGGTCACCAATCTGCTGGAATGAAGTTGGAGAGCACCAAATCCTTGGGCCAAAACTGGTTGAACAAACAGTCCAAAAGGTTCGGTTGATCCGAGATCGATTAAAAGTAACACAGAGCCGGCAGAAGAGCTATGTCGACATTCGTCGTCGACCCTTCGAGTTCCAGGAAGGTGACCATGTGTTTTTAAAGGTCTCGCCCATGCGTGGAGTAATGCAATTTAGAGAAAAAGGGAAGTTAAGTCCGAGATTCATTGGGCCGTTCGAAGTTCTTAAACGAGTCACTTCGGTTACCTATCAAATTGCATTGCCACCAGCCCTGTCAGATGTGCATGATATTTTTCATGTGTCACAGCTTAGAAAGTACGTACATGACCCGAACTATATGATAGACTTCGGTCAACTGGATCTGCAGGCTGACTTATCATACGCAGAAGAGCCCATTCAGATCTTAGATCATAAAGAGAAGCAGTTATGGAATATGGTTGTCTCGCTAGTGCGCGTTCTTTGGCGGAACCACTCGGTCGAGGAATCGACCTGGGAACGCGAATTAGATATGAAGGAAAAGTTTTCCTTATTATTTTCTAGGGGTAGGTTCTATTCCTAAGTTTCGAGGACAAAACTTTTTGTTAGTTGGTTAAAATATAGTGCCCCGTTCCCCCTATTCGGGGAGCGCGGCTAAGAAATACTTGGTATCGTTTGAACAGGACAGATTAAATCAAGATCATTTTCTCATTATGGATTGGTTTCTTCGAAATCAGGTTCCATATTCAACAGATCATGCCTCAAAGAAGGACTCGGCGGCAGAGTCGAGAGAGGCCTTTCCATTGCGCTGGTTACTTGCCCGTTTTTATGCCGCTTGGTTGCTTTCTTGTTGGTTTTGTGACTTGTATTTTCTTGAACGAATATACCCATTTGTGCATTCCGATCAAACTTGTGAGTGGCTTTACTTCGATTAACGCTCTTCTTCTAAGTCTTCTTTCTTAATAAATTGACTCATTTGTGCATTCCGATCAAACGATACCAAAATAATAAAATTGAGTCAGAATAAAGAAGAAGTAGACTTGAAACACTTATAATTCTTGTCACATAGAATTCTATGCGATCACATTGATGCATGCATGTTCGTTATACATATAGATATTTTGTATTCAGTTATAGTTAGAACTTATTCATCTATGACTGCTCAATGGATACTACATAACTTGTGAATTGATCATAATAGCCAGAAGACTATGCCATCGTATTGTGCTAAAGCAGTTCCGTTCATATTGATATTTGAAATACTTCGTATGTTAACTTAGTATTCAGATCGTCAATGGTTATGGATAATCTTATGCACAAGGGTATTGGTTCCTGCGAACGGTCGTCGGGACACCGGGGCCGATTCGTCCCGGGCGGAACATCAGTTAGTCGTGCTAGCAACTTAGCACGGGTGAGGCGGGAGTTAGTAGCGGGGCTCGCTACCTGCGCTGCAAGCATCACCGTCTACCCAGACTATAATCCATGACGGCTAGTCAAGACAGTGATCTTTATGTATATTTAAACTGTACAGACTAACTATGTCTTCGTGGCAGAAAGTTCATGGTAAGTTTTGTACAGGTGGTTCAGACGGTACAAGTAAAGTCACCGAACGGTGACGCATTTTGTTATGTCATTCCATTCTATTATATATAAAGAATTGAACTAAGACAAGATAGAAAGATCACATAATAAAAATATTGCATGTTCACATGAATACGATGTTGATTTGGTATGTTGGGTTAGCTTGCCCTCACCGATACTTTTCGAAGTACTGACCCTCGTTGCAGCAGGTTCCCTGAGCCAAGGCAACGCGGCGAGGAGCTGAAGCTTTCTCCAATCCTTCTCTGATCAGGCGCATTCGTACTGTGACTTTTAGAGCCCAAGTACATACTCAAGAAATGAGCTCGCACTTTTTCTTTTGAAGCTCCTAGGCGATGGTGCTGACTCGCACCCAAGGTATTTTGCTTTTGAAATACTAGTAAAGGATGTAATGTATGGATCGGCTATCTCATTTTTTATCCAAGTTGTAAGCCCGTGTGGCATCTTCATTACTTTTGGGTCAAGAGTCTATAAACAGATGTTCATCATCAATAAAGAGGACTTTTCTATATCTCAAGGTGTGATATCTTATTTGCGTACTCTGTTGCATTTGTTCTAAAGTATATCATTATGCCTAGGCCTTGTGCACAGCGCGCCTTATGCGTGCACAGCATCACGCCCAGGGGACGATTATCGATTTAGCAAAAATTGGGGCGTAATATCTGCAGCAAAGAGGACCAGCCCCGAGAGGACGAGGTCAGGCAATGGCACTCACTGTGGAAGAGCAGTTAGTTTAAGGTAAAATAGTGGCAGTACCATTCTCGTCAACTCTCATTCAGCTTCAGTATTGTTTGATTTAGGTGCATCACATTCTTTTATGTCTGCACGATTTGCGACACGAGTTGGTTTGGAACCCGAGTCCTTATCAGTAAGACTCAATATACTTACTGGTAATGGTATCGTAGCAGTCGATAGAGTTCATGCATCGTATCGAGTCATAGTGTGCAGGAGAGAATTTTCTGCTAGATTGATAGAATTTTCTATAGGAGATTATGACGTCGTCTTAGGCATAGATTGGTTAAGTGCTCGAAATGCGACGATAGATTACCATGCCGACAAGTTTATCTTTTGTATTCCCTGAGAAGAAGAATACTCATTTTCTAGAGGCAAAATAGAGTCATCACGAGAAAACTTAAGAATAGCAGTAGCGAAAGAAGTAAGATTCTCCAAAGTTGTTGATGAATTCCCAAACGAATTTTCAAAAGAACTTCCAAGCATGCGACCAGAAAGACAAATTGAGTTTACCATCGATCTACTTCCCAGGACAGCCCCAGTATTAGAGACAGTCTACAAGATGGCGCATTTAGAGTTAGAAGTCTTATACCAAATGATTGAAGAATTGAGAACCAAGGAATTCATCCGTGCTAGTGGATCCCCTTGGGAGCTCTGATGCTACTTGTGAAGAAGAAGGATGACACATCACGATTATGTGTTGATTATCGTACCCTCAAAGCGGTAACCATCAAGAATAAGTATCCATTGCCTCGGATAAATGACTTATTCGACCAGCTTAGTAGAGCGACCATATTTTCGAAGATTGATTTACGGTCTGGATATCATCAGATCAGAGTCAGAGTCAGAGAACAAGATATACCCAAGACGGCATTCAGATCAAGATGTGACAATTGGGAGTTTCTAGTGATGCCTTTTGGAGCAACCAATATGCCAACAGTATTTATGGATCTCATGAATCGTATATTTATGCCTTACTTAGACAAGTTTGTGATAGTGTTTATCGACGATGTCTTGGTGTACAGTCGAAGTGAAGCAGAACACGAGCAACACCTTCGAGCAGTTCTTCAAATTCTCAGAGAGCATAAGTTATATGCAAAGTTTAGCAAATTCAAGTTCTGGCTTGATCGTATTTCCTACTTGGGCCAGATCATTGCCAGAGGTGGAGTGGAGGTAGATCCCAAGAAGATAGAAGCCGTTGAGACATTGCCAGTACCCAGGACAGTTGCAGAATTTTGTAGTTTCCTGGGATTAGCGGAATATTATCGACGATTTAGGGCAAACTTTGCTAGAATTTTCGTACCATTGGCACAGCTAACACAGAAGGATGTGCGCATTGATTGGACAGATGCATGTCAGACCTCTTTCGAGAAGCTTAAGCAAAAATTAATCACATCACATATTTTGACACTTCCAGACGGGACAGGTGGATTCATAGTTTATTGTGATGCATCCGGCAAGGGACTGGGGTGCATTCTAATGCAGCATGGCAAGGTTATAGCTTATGCGTCCTGGCATCTTCGGGATCATGAAAGAAATTATCCGACACACGACTTGGAATTAGCGGCAGTTATTTTTGTACTCAAACTTTGGAGACATTACCTATATGGAGATTGAGTGAAGATTTATACTAATCACAAGAGTTTGAAGTATGTCTTTATCCAGAAGGATCTTAACATGAGGCAAATAAGATGGCTGGAGCTGATGACAAACTATGATCTTGACCTTCAGCATCATCCTGAGAAGGCCAATATGGTAGTAGATGTCTTGAGCCGAAGAGCAAGAGCTTATTTTTTTACAATACAGCGAGAGATTTTAGAAGATCTTTAAGAGATGGGTGTAGAAGTAGTATTGCCTGGCAATGCAGCATTGATGACAGGTCTTTAAGTCCAGTATAGTGGAAAGAATTAAGGTAGCACAGTCAGCAGATGCCAAGCTTCAGCGACTCAGAGCAGAGTGTGAGACAGGGCGTAGACCCGAACTTAGCATTCACAGTGACGGAACTCTCCATTTTGGGAATCATCTTTGTGTGCCTAACAGAGACCTTCGTCGTGAGATTATGTCGGAGGCCCATAGTTTATAATATTTCGTACATCCCGGAGGAACCAAGATGCACAAAGATATTTGTCAGCATTTTTGGTGGAATAGAATAAAGTGCGAGATAGCTCGATTTGTTTCTCGATGTTTGGTATGTCAACAAGTTAAAGCTGAGCATCAGAGACCAGCATGACTTCTTCAACCTTTACCAATTCCGGAGTGGAAGTGGGAGCATATTACTATGGATTTTGTGACAGGTCTACCTAGGTCCCCAGCTGGTAGGGATACTATTTGGGTAATAGTGGATCGACTTATGAAAGTTGTACGCCTTTCAAGGTTGGCCAGTCCACAGAACAGTTAGCCGAGATGTACATGAGATAGATTGTTAGACTACATGGGGTACCAGTTATCATAGTTTCAGATAGAGATTCCAGATTTACTTTTTACTTTGGCAAAGTCTTCAAAAGAGCCTAGGCACCCGCCTGAAGTTCAGTGCGGCTTATCACCCCCAGACAGATGGACAGTTGGAGTGAACCATCCAGACTCTAGAAGATATGCTTCGATCATGTACCCTTAACTTTGGTGGTTCGTAGGAGGATCATTTGCACTTGGTCGAATTCTCCTACAATAACAGCTTCCAAGCCAATATCCAGATGACACCCTTCGAGGCACTGTATGGCAGGAAGTGCAGATCCCCTATGGCTTAGGATGATATTGGCAAAAGATAATTGCATGGTCCCAAGTTGATAGCCTAGACAGTTGAAGTAGTCAAGCAAGTCCGGAAGCATCTTCAAGTAGCACAAGATCGCCAGCGTCATTGGGCCGATTCACATCGGCGACCTCTTGAGTTTTCTGTCGGGGACCATGCATTCCTTCGGATTTTGCCTACCCGTGGAGTCATCAGGTTTGGTGTACGAGAAAAGCTTAGTCTGCGGTACATAGGCCTGTTCGATATTCATGAGCGAGTAGAAGATATTTCCTATTGTCTTTATCTTCCACTGTCGCTTCGTGAGATACATAATATTTTTTATGTATCCCAACTACGATGGTATATACCGGATACAAGCGATGTCCTAGATCATTCAGAATTGGTTATTGGTACCGACCTTTCATATTAGGAGAGGCATGTATCCATTTCGGACCGGAGAGAAAAAATTCTCAAGAATCAGACCATTCGTTTAGTCCGAGTTGATTGGGGGTATCACGCACCGGGCAAGTCAACTTGGAAGCGCGAGGATGATATCCAAGCTCGAAACCCGTATCTGTTTGACTCGTGAGGTATACTTGTTCGTATATCCCGTACCCTGATCGTATCTTGTGCATGCTTGCCTAGTTCTAGATAGTTCATAGCTTATGATTGGCACATGTACCATGATGCTTGTTTTATTGTCTGATTCCTGTAGTCTACTTGCTAGATCCTGTGCCTTATTGAAATTTCGATGACAAAATTTTTCTAAGGAGGTGAGAGTTGTGAGACTCGTCTCACTATTGCGTAATTTTTATGTTCATATTTTGTATATGTATGTTATTGTTATATATTATTTCCGTATATTTTTTGGATTTCTCTAGCTGCTCTTATGTAATTTCTAGATTTGTGAATAGTGTTAACCACCCTTGATATATAGTCCCTCTCTTTATCTCCCTTCCCCATTCTTTCACTTTTCTCCTCTTTTTATTTTCTTTTTCTTTCCTCTCCCCTCCTTCCTAGCCGAGAGCAGCCCAGGCCGGTTCCCTTTTCCTTGGTAGTGGTAGTGGTAGTAGTTAGTAGTGGTTTTAGGCAAGTACATCTTGCCAGTGAGGAAGAACTTGTACTTTTACATTATTGTTAATCTCTTGCATTTCATTAGTCTTTATTGTGCTCTATAAACTCCTCTACATGTTTACTTCTTGGTATTTTCGGCTTTGATAGCTTTGTTGGACTAGATCTACATTCTTGAGTTGTGTTTTGATCTCTTAAACCTTGTTATTTTCCAAAACTAGTTATTCTATGTGAGAGAGAGTATCTGATTTCAAGTGGTTTAGAACTTTACTTCTCTGGATTTGGGCTGGAAACGAGAACTTCATGGAGCAAATAGATTTCAGACTTGGAGCTTTTCTATAACTGAAACTTGTTATTCTGGGACGAAGGAGCTCCATGTGGCCTGTTTGGAATGCGTCTTGGAATCCTCGCTCCAAACTCAGCATGTGGCCATCTTGTTGGATGCATGACTAAATCTGCACATGCGCCCCTTGGAAAAATGCATGAAACTTGAACGAAAGAAATTTCTCTAAGTTCCTAATTCCATGCGGCCCAGAGGAGCATGTGGTCGAGTCGTCCATGCGGCCCTGAGCTATGCGGCCCTTTTCCAAGGCATGACTCAGTGTCGCCTTGGCACGATTTCCTCTAATTTTGTCTTTTCCTTCTCTGACACACTTTATTGGCCAGTCACATCGGTCATTTCTCTGACACGCTTTATTGGCCAGTCACATTGGTCATTTCTCTGACACGCTTTATTAGCCAGTCACATCAGTCACTTTTTTGACATTGTGTTTATTCCCTATCACTCAACCCTTATCCCGAGAAGTGGACCTTATTTTTACCCATACGGTCAACTTAATGCATGCGACCAGTTTCTTGCATGTGGCCAGTTTCTTGCATGCGGTCAGTTTCCTGCATGCAGCCAGTTTCCTGCCTGCGGCCAGCTCATCTTACGCACTTCTAGCACTTATAGTACAATATTTTCCTTTGTTATCTCTTATGGATTATTTACTCCATGTGCTTGGCCCAATTAGTTAAATTCATATGATGCACGTTATTTCTAAATTGCTTATAACATGGATGCTACACTTACCAGAACATGGAATGTAATGGCACTGTTAAACTAAGAACTTCCGGCACCGGACTTGTATTGAATGAACCTGGTCCCTGACTCCAGATACATGACATGTACTGAGAAACCGGATAGTGGCTACGCGTAGCTCACTCCGGGCATGCTAGAATCTCCAGAACTAAAATGCTTGTACTAATAAGATAAATTCCCGTAGTTGTCTGCTTGTCCCTGTCCTGATTGTACTTGTCAAACTATTGTCCAGTCTTGTATCATGTTTAAGGCAAATTTCTGAGGACCACGGTCAGGAATCCTTGATAACTTGCCTAAGTTAATAACTAGAATAATTATCTAAAAGCATCTAGAGAGATTTTTTAGCTACATGCAATCCCGGTATCCCAGCGACACCTGATAGATTTAGAGCTCTCCGTCGAGAGGGGCACACTTTCAGCATACCGCCGAGTGTTGTAATCTACCAGTAAAATACTATATACTTAATTAATCTATGTTATGTATTCTTACGTCTGGATAACCCGGATAGTCTGCAGGACATGTGACTGTATGGAATCTCAACTGCATTTGTTAGTAACCAGGATTGTGATAACCCTAGTTAGTTAATGGTAGTAAGCCGTAGGTCATGATTGGACGTGATTGCATGATTTTTAGTCTTATCTTGTCTTGGATCATCCAGCTACTACTCATGAACTATACCCGTTACTAATTTCCGAAACTACTTATTTATATATTGCTCTTATTTATATTTTCTTATGCTATTGAATGTTTGCATGCTGGTTTTAGTTCCTAAGTTGGCTTCCTTGTGGTACTTTACTGTTTTGGGGTCTGGCTCCACTGGTTTTGTATGGCCAAATTTTGGAGCAACACTACATGATCTTTCGTACTTCCCGTCTCTAGATGGTGAACACCAGGAGCACCCGAGGACTTAAGTGTGTTTCTTCTTCATCGCCCACATGATCTTGTACTCATACTTTGAGGCATTTAGCTACCGAGCACGTGTTTAGCTCATATTTTGGTATTTGATATTCTAGCCTACGGGCTTACATATAAAGCATATTCTAGACTATAGCTAGAGCTGATCATGTAATATTGTACTCTGCTAGTTCTTCATTTTAGGTAACTAGCTTCATGATCATCTATGTATGTATAGTTTGGGATGCCTTACTATTATATATTTGGTGATTATGCTTCTTGTAACTTGTTGCTTGCTTAAGATTGAGACAACTAGGACTCTTCACCCAGAAATGCATGTTGGATTGTAGAGTAAACCCTCACATGTCTAGACAACTGTGATCGTATCTTGGGGTATAGAGTACTCTAGTGTATGTAGCTGGGTTTGTCCGCCCCTGCTCTCCAGTATTCTGGTTCTTGGCGTGACACTAATTCATCGTCTAAAAAATATATCCAATCAGGATGGAACGAGTACAACCCAATAGCAGTTCCAAGTTAATTGATAATGACTATAAACAGTAATAGTGAATGCAATACAAGAAAAAAATAGAGAGCAAATATCATAGTATGGCAAGAAAAGAAAGACATGTAATCTAAAACAATAAGGCAATATCAATACACTATGAAATGGAAATAAGAGAATAACTGATACTACACTAAGTGTTTTAAAATATCACTCCAATATGTGTTCAATCAATAATCAATAATTAATAAGCAATGTCCACAATAGTACGGCTCAACCACACGGGTAACATATGGTTGGCTATCCACAATAGTACAGCTCAATCCAATAGGATTGGCTATCCACAATAGCACAATAGTACGGCTCAATCCAATAGGATTGGCTATCCACAATAACACAATAGTATGGCTCAATCCAATAGGACTGGCTATCCACAAAAGTACAATATACCCCAATCAAGTCACAACACGATACAAGAAATACAATGTGGAGTTGACATATGAGCAGGGTGATCAAGGTGTACAGTGAATGTGAGAAATAATACATCATGACCGAAATCCATAACAATTAATCTGTGTAACCATCGTATCAAGAATCAGGTAAAATATTACTAAATACTTGTACTATAGTAATTATCAAATAATAAAAACTATCAGAGAATGTACTCGCCTATGGTCCAGAGCAATAAAAGTCAAACTGTGTCCCTATCGGAGCCTCACAGACCTATATATGAAATTATATGTCATTTGGTGTAATGAAGTGTTAAACATGTTTAAATAGACAAAAAAATATTTCTAGGTCAAAACTAGGCCATACTAGTCAAACTAGGTCAACTAGGTCAATATCTTGCTAATACATATACTTATAGTATTTACCTATTAATACCTTAGTCTATAACCAATACCTAGTCCCGTATCTTAGTGTTTCAACCCGTATCCTAACACTACCCCGTATTTTAATATAACTCATATACCATATCTAAGTTCAATACCTTGGTACTAATCCTTAACTTAACTTTACCTCATAACTTGGTATCAATATGTAGCTACTATCACATAACACCTCAACTATATATATAATATCTTGATACTCTAACTTAGTATCTCAACTAACTACTTTAATATCAATATCTTAACCTTACTAGTACTAACTCACTAACTTAACTTAATATTGATATCACTATTTTACTATCTTATGTCAATTTCTCCCAATACCTTGACTCTACTCCAAACTCATACCTCACTTACCCAATACTTACACTCATACTAGTACACTACCCTACCTAGCTGCTGCCAAAGCATATTCCTTGTCTACCTGCTGTGTTGAACACAGGTCCATACTCTTGCTGCCATCTAAAAGCCCAATATCCCAAAAACTTGCTACTATACCCTCACCCCAGACCTGATCTACTGCAAGCTCTTGCCTACACATGTGAACACAACTCACACAACACACTCACCACTGAACACTCAACTTCCCTATTACTGCTGCTACTTCCCCACACTAACCCAATACCTATCACACTAACACTTACAACTACAACACCTACACCCACAACAACATCCACATACTAACACTCTTGCATATGCCTTCATACTCACCTGTGTGCGACCCTCAACTGACGAACACTGACATGCTACACTATATTCACTTGCACACAGTTACCTTGATACCAATATATCTACATATAGTACATACCCTATACACAGGGGTACATTAGCATAACACCATCACTTGATACTAATACATTCTCATCACACTCTAATACTATTTCTTGCACTCATCAAACACCCTCAAGTACCCACTTACTTAGTATTCTAATATTTATACCTTAATACCAACCCAATTCAGTCACTCATATCCATCTCCATGATACTACACACTTCTTTGACACACATTGCATCTTGCACAACACTCCCTAATAGAAACTCACCTCATTCACCTCTAACTAAACCAATCTAGGATACCCACCACATATCTTGTACTAACTCTCCTTCTCCTACCCCTTCTACTACAACTCCATTGCAGTACCAACACTTGTAATTATACTGCACTGAGTGTCACTTCCTATATCTTCATATTGCCATCACACCCGAGTTGCTGCTACTTCTGTGTGTGCAGTGCACACACAGACTCGCCCCTTGCAAACTTGAGGCTGTACAGTGCACATCTGTACTGCAACATTGGCCCCTTCCTTGAAGACCCCAACCTGGCACCAAACTTTCTCACTACCCGAGCTCCCAACTGCCTACTGCCCATTTAACTATTGTCAATTGCTGCAACCACATCTCCAAACAACCCATTGCTATTGCAACTAAGCAGTCCCTCATTGTCGTACCCTTCACTATGCATCTGATGCTCGATATATTGTTGTACACACTATAGTGAAGACCTGCAGATATTTCAACCTCCCTCTTTCACACCCCTTCATACCTACACACACATGCAAACCCAACCTCCCCTCAACCTGTGCACTACTCCACAATCCACTCTCCTCGCTTCACACACACACACACACACACACCACAACAATACGTATATCAAACACTTGGTGTGCAAACCAAGATACATACCACACCCTTGTGATATGCTTGTGATACTCCTTCCAAACTACGATACCACCATCATCAACACTTGATCCACATTATATATATAATATAAGATATAAATATATATAAACATCATATTTAGTAATAACTATAGATTATGCTACTAAAGAGGCATTAAATACAAGAAAACTGTAATTCTACTCGTGCGTATCATGGCGTATCATGATAGGCACTCTCCGTACCCAATTGTGGATACGTAAACCCCAAAAATTCAGGAATTAAAGCTTCTAATAACCATTAGACTTATTATCAAACACTTGGTGTACCAAATTCGAATTGTTCTCAATTTGGCCACAAAAATTAATTAATATAATGATCACAATATGGTTCTTAAGAACCTAGTTCTTCTTCATATGAGTAATCATTAGCCATAGAAGGGTCCTTAAGGGTCTAATACTATAAATTAATCGTGAATTTGAGGGAAAAATAGGGATTATACCTATTGAAAGTCAAATCCCAATGAAACTCCTCCGGATGGACACGAAATGGACAAAAGTTCTTAGAGTCCTCTCCAAGTAGTGCTCCTTGCAATCCAAGCTCCTTAGCGCTCCATGATGACGAAAATGAGAGTGATTGTGATTGATTTGAGTGGATTTTGGTGAGGTAATGAAGTGGATTGGAGAAGAAGTTGATTTGGGGAAGAACAAATGAACTAATAGTGTGTTAATGAACTCTCTTCCCTAGAAATTAGGTTCGGCCAAGTTAGGGCATGGGTTGGATGGTTGGAATGGTCCAAAATGTCCTCCTCATTCTCTAATCCCTTCTAGAAGTTATTGATTTAATCTCCATCCAAAGGAGGAATATTCTATACATATACTAAGTCACTAAATTAATTATATTTATGACAACATAATGACACTAACCTAAGTCGACTAACACCTAGTCCAAACTAATTTAACTAACACATGAACCAAAGTCAAGCCTAAATTAAATACATAAATAAATACAACATATTATCAATAATGAAATGACAAAAATATTCCTCTCCCGGAATTAGGTGGTTACATTAGCAAACAAACATGTGGCAAATAATTGTTCATTATTATTATTATTATTATTATTATTATTTAAAATATATTGTGTTCAAATACAAAATCGATCAACTGAGCTGAGCCAAACTGAACAAAGTCGATTGATTTCAAAACCGAACGATTAATCAATTGGTTTGATTTGGCTGTCAATATTTCACAACCAAATAATTTCGATTTAGCTTCCGTTGTGATCAAATAGGTCGACAACTGATCGGCACACTACATATACCGTTTCAAATGTTGCTTAAGAATTTAAGAAGTTTATTTTTTGAAACTTATATTAATCTTTTCAAACTCAGTTTCCACACTCAAAATTCGAAGTAAAAAAAAGCTGTTGATAAGGGCACTACTAAATTCACTCGGGGCTAGCCCAGTTATGAAGAAATTTTACTCAGGCTAGTCCAAATTTTACTCAGGCTAGCCCAAACTCTTTACCTCCCTCCTCCTGCTCCCTCCGTGCTCCACCGCCGCCCCCGCGCGCAGCAGCGGCCTCGTCCTCCACTACGTGAGCACTCCACTTCCGCCTCCTCCCTCGCCTCCCGCCGCCTCCTTCCCCTCCCGCTCCTCCGCCTCGTACCCCCTTTAGGTGCTCGACTACCTCAGCACCCTCGGCGTCCGCCGCTCCTCCCTCCCCTCCTTCCTCCGCCGCTACCACCAAGGTCCTCCACTCCAGCATCGTGGAGGACTGTCAAAATTTTGACAGTCCTAATTTTTTAGATAGCCAGTAAAATGCATTTAAATGCAACCTAAAACCAGTAACAAATAAGTTAATTTCAACAAACCATTTCTGATCCTTTTACTAACTGAATACTGTATAGTCACATAGACATTGGTCAGATGACATGAATAATAGCACAATGACAAAGAAAAATAACAGCACACAGGAAACCAAAAAAGAAGAAGAAAAAATAGAAGGACCGTCAAAATTTGACATATATGTTGATTTTTTAGGACTGTCAAACTTTTGACAGTCCTACAAATTGGAAGGACTGTCAAAATTTTGACGGTCCTAAAAATTTAACATATATTTTTAGGACTGTCAAACTTTTGACAGTCCTACCAATTGGAAGAACTGTCAAAATTTTGACAGTCCTAAAAATTCAACATATATTTTTAGGACTTTCAAACTTTTGACAGTCCGACCAATCGGAAGGACTGTCAAAATTTTGACAGTCCTGATTTTAAAAAAAAAATCAAGAGTTGACAGTCCCGAGTAAATTTTGGAAGTGACAAATTTGTAGTTATCAATAGTAAATATTTGGACTGTTCCGAGTAAATTTAGTAGTGCCCTTATCATCAGCAAAAAAAAAAAAAAACAGTTTTTATGGTAACAAGTTTTAGAAGTAACATTCTTCTTAGAATATTAAAGAAAGAGAGTTTTTAATAAAGCTTATTTAGTGATATCTTCTAATCGGACGGTCTAGATTATCGGATCTCCCTCTCCCTCTCCCTCAAATTTCTTTCAAGATTCTAATTCTTTCCACTGCTCTCTCAGAAACCCTAAAAATGGCGAAGGATCGACACGAACCAATCTACAAAGAAGAAGAGGAAGTAGAAGAGCACAAAGAGAATTCCCCGAAGAGAGATCGCCACAAGAAATCCAAGAGGAAGAAGAGAGAAGAGAGCAGCGGCAGCGAGGAGTCCTCGACCGGTTCGGAGGACGAGAGGCCCCGGAGCAGGAAGAAGAGGATGAGGCGGAGGAGTTCCAGAAGAAGCTCTAGCTCGGAGTCCGACTCGGACACTGACACGGATTCGGAGTCCGACGCGGGAGGATCGGAGGAGGGGGAGGAGGAGGAAAAGAAGAAGAGGGAGAGGAGGAGGAGGAGGAGGAGGGAGGAAGAGGAGAGGAGGAGGAGAAGGAGGGAGAAGAGGAGGAAGAAGGAGAAGGAGAAGGAGGAGAGGAGGAGGAAGAAGGGGAAAGAGAAGAAGAGTAGGAAGAAGAAGAAGGAGAAGGATGGAGGAAAGAAGGGGGCGGTCACTGATTCCTGGGGGAAGTATGGCACTATACGAGAAACCGACATGTGGTGAGAATTTCCCTCTTTTAAACTCCAGAAAGATAGTAATTTGATATTTTTGTAGTTTTACATATGATTCTGTTCTATAAAAAAAATTAACTTTGTTGAATTAGATGTTGATGAAAGGACAATTCTATGCGACATCTATAAGAAAATGAGTGCATTCGTGGGAAGCTTGAGGCACCACCAATTGAGGATAAGATGGGAGAAATTTTATGGTGGTTTCGACGTGTGCATTGTAGACCAATAGGTGTGCCATTTAGGAGCTATGATAAGTTGTTAGTTAAAGGAGATGCTAGGAGTAGAGGTGAGCATACACAAGTTTGAGGTTGTAAAGAAGGATGTGATTGTTGTTATTACATGGGACATGACCCTTAAGTAGCTGAATGTAAGAAACGAATCCAAATAGCCGATTCCAAAATTTGTGATAAAGGCGTTCTTCTTCTTCTTGTTTTTGAAGTGCTCGAGTATGTTCACATAGTTATAATTCTTCCAATGAAAATTTATACCATCATTAAACATAATACAATCTCTGCACTCTTGATTATTCTATTAGTTTTTTCAACATTGCTAGAGGGTCTCAATTTTTATTGGTGGCTAAAAGTAGTAGTACCAATTTATTCTTGACAATCTCTGTGTGTTTGTAGGAATAAGCGGCCCGAGTTTACTGCGTGGTTGGCAGAAGTGAAACAGGTGACTCTTTTATCAATTACATTGTTTATGGTAGAAGCACAAATTTTAGCAGTTGTTTTGATCACAATGGGGAGAGTATTGCAAATAGGGTGTTTAGTTCGTGTTTAGACCACCTTAAGACCCGTGCATCACTTCGTTAATAATAAAAACTGTTTTTATCTAAATTGGCACATTTTTTTTCCACCTTCCGTCTTTCTAATCCTTTGTATACTGTATGATATTCTGATCACAAGAAGTACTGCTGCATTGGGATGTAGGGCCTAGGTGATCAATGTTTTATGTTCTTAAGTATGCCATAATGCAACTGAAGTTACAATTATCAACATCGTAAGCTGTCCAATATCAACTTTCTTTTATATAATTACTCGATCAAACTAGACTTGATTAGTAGCTTGAGTTTACCACTAATATTACTTGGTAAGCATATGTAACCCATGAAATAATATGCATTTATGCTCCTTAAGAACACATCAAAGGACTTTGTTGCCCTATAATATACCGAGATTTTCAAATCATATGGTGATTTGTGCCCCAGTATCATTATAATTTTGGTTTTGTTGGCATTTCAGAATGCTCCTTGAGTGGGAGTTTGACCCTTGACCACCTCTTTATGATATAGATCTTTTCTAGCAATATAAGTGTAGGTCTCGGATATTTATATCTTCTTTTTGAACTTCAATGCTTCTTCAGTTATATGGATATTTTTGGTTTAGATTGGATAATGACATTATTCACCATTTACTCGTTTTTGTTGTAATCTTTAGTATCCAAAGATTCCAAACATAAAATATATAAAAATACTCGTGTTTAAGTTCTGTGGGTAAAACATATAAGGGAAAGAAAAAACTTCATGTAGTACATTCATATTCGTTGCTATTAGTATCTTGAACTTCCAGGTGCTATGAATAGCTTTTTGATCTTTTGAATCTTTCTCTTTAGGTTAATTTGGAAACGTTACCAAACTGGGAAGAGAAACAGATGTTCAAGGAGTAAGTTTATATAAATACCAGAGATTTCTCTCTGTTGATCCAAAAATACTGGGAAAGCAAGTTATAGATGCTATTGCTTGATTAATTGTCCTCTATTCGGTGTGCTGATGTCCTCTTTCATCTCGTTTACAGATTCATGGAGGATCACAATACTGCTACTTTTCCGTCCAAAAAGTAAGCCTGTAACTGGAAGCATATATTTTTTTTTTTTTGGAATTTTCAAATTGCTTTGCAAGCCAACTATCTGGCGAAAACTCAGCATATTATTTTGTGTTGTTACTTGATCTCTGTGGATTTTGTAAGCAACCAAATGGGTAAAGTGATACCTTCTGCACAGATTGAAATTTTTAATGCCTCGAGTACTATTTGCAATTTGGTACATTTAAGTTTTTTTTTTATATTAACTTCAACAAGTTTATAGGTTGAATTCTGTGATTCGGGGCATTATTTGCATCATCAGGACTTCCATTGAGCTAATACAACAACAAAGCATTTATCCCAAAATTTTGGGGTCGGATGCTTGAATCCTTTTCCATTCATCTGTTTAAGGGCCCATGCCCTATGAAGACTAACAAACAGTATATCCTTCTTTACAGCTCAACCTGTTTGTTCAGGCCTACCCCTAATCCTAGTGGCTACTTAACTACTACCTTGTCGCTCCTTAGTGGTGTACTATTTTGCATTGCAACTTCTATTGAGCTAGTAATGTAACATAAGTAATTAAGAATTCATCGAAGAATGGTTACACTTGAGTGTACATTCATCGCCTTAAAATTAATATTAGCATTTCATTACTAGTGTACAATTTACGATAAGCTACATGTTATTTACATAATGGGCTACATATTCACAGTATCAACCGATACGATACGGCTGATACCGATACGGTTGTGGCATGTCCCAATATGGTACCGACCGCTACCAATAGTGACAGATACCGACATTGGGAGTCTCTTTCCTATTCAAGAGAAAATTTGGACAAAAAAATAGAAAAAAAATAGTGTCAACGCAATGATTCACCGTCAATGTTACAGCGCAT
The DNA here is from genome assembly GCA_036927795.1 of Iris macrosiphon. Lineage (NCBI taxonomy): Eukaryota > Viridiplantae > Streptophyta > Magnoliopsida > Asparagales > Iridaceae > Iris > Iris macrosiphon. The sequence goes on along the minus strand of JAYESA010000010.1, from coordinate 182,417,818 downwards.
CGATGATTCCTCATTGATAAACTTTAACCATTACCATTTGTTGAAGTTGTATTTCTATAGATTCACAACATTCATCCATATTAAATTGATCCATTTAAAACTAATGAGGAACAACACATGTATAAAGTTATGTCTAAATATATAAAATATTTTGTAGCTTGTTAAAATATTTCTGATCATTTTTGGCTTTCCAAGATGAATAACCCAATTCTCCGATCCGAATTGCCGAAACCGCCGATACCGATGATCATAGTAAGGTCCGAAACCGATCCTCGTAGGAAGGTCCGAAACAAATCCCGATACCTATTTTTTGAGTCTTCGGCTATCGTCACTTGGGCTTATTGCATACTGTAAACTCCATAATACTCAAAGTTTCGTACTAGAAGGGTTGGAATCGACTATAGTACTTTGCTATGGTTAATTGCAGTCATTTTGTGAAAGATGATTCATTTTCTGCCATTTTTAAATTTTCATCTCGTCAAATATCTGGATCAGATGAATAACAATTGTTAGTCACAAAACCTCCTTTTTTCATTCACAAGATAGTAATGGGGTCATGGCCTCATGACAGGGTTGTTTACCTGATCTGAGAAGGCTTCAGAAGTTTAGCTTTTGGTTTTGTATCCTTGGGCGGGGGTAGGGGGGATCTCTTCTACCTATTTGCATCTACTCTACTTGTCCTCAGTTATCAGTTGCCTATACTACACAGAAGTTTACGTTCATATTATTTTTCTTGTTTCCCTATTTCGATTTAAACTATCTTATGACTTATATCCATGCCTGAAACTATGCAAGGTTGTCAATTTCGGGTTCATGTCAGATTGGATTTTTAGTCCTTGTAAATTTCAAGTTCATGTCAGATTGGATTTTATTGTCAGATGTCGGAGGTTGAAGACATGTCGGGGGCATATTAAAATGTCCATTATCAATATATATGCACACTAAATGTCCTAAAATGTACTTTTCAAAAGAGAAAGCATAGACCCTAGCTAACTTAATAACTAGCTCGGAAATAGCTACCATCTGTAAACTATATACTTCAAAATTTTACCATTGAATTAGGGAGAGGGCGTCCTAGGCGCGGATTTTTTTTTTTTTTAGGGAGCAGGCGTACCTATGAAGTGCAACAGGCTGCAGCCGCCACTGGAGCACGACGGGTTTGTTTCTTCTTCTTCAGCTGTTTTTTTTTCTTTTGGGGGGAAGTTAGTGAGTCACGGTTTCTAGAGGAGAAGAAGCCAGTGAGTCAAATTGATTTCCTTGTCTTCTTCTTTTGGAAAGTGACGTTAGTGAGTCACACTCACAGTGGTTTCCAGAGAAAAGTGAGTCAGTGAGTGGGTCACAGTAGGTCAGAGGAAGTGAAGTCAGTGGGTTTTCTTGCCTTCTCATTTTTTTTTTTTTTTTTTTGGTGGGGGGTGGGGGGGAGTAAAGTCAGTGGGTCAGAGAAGAGCTTGAAATCTGGATATGACACGTTTTCCACTTTCCCATCGACTACAGGAGCCCAAATAAGGACTCATTAAAAACTTGCAATCTATATAAACTCATGAGAAGAACTTTTAATATATAAACATAATTTTTATATTACAATCTGGATTTTGAAAAAATCAAGTCACAGTAATATATAAACAGAATTTTTAATATGTTTTATATAATATGTTATTTTTTATTGCTATATTTTGTTACTATTTTGATATGTTGTTTTTTTACATTACTATATATATATTTTTTAATTTTCGCCAACCGTCTAGAATTAGGCGTCCGCCTAGGCGGTTGGTGACCGCCTACCTAACGCTTAGCGCCTTTTATAACCTTGCATTGAATTGAAGCCAGAACTTGACAAAATAAGCAATAAACAAAGAAATGCCTGTCCCATTCAAACCCTATCAAAATCCAATCTTTCTATTAAAAAACATCACATCCCAATAAAATTCCAATCTTTAAATCGAAATCATATTAAGAATGACTCAATTAAATTAAGAGGCATCAAGAATTTTTGGAAATTTTCCTTAAAATTTTCCAAAATTGGAGAATCCCCATCAAATATTTTGGGTAGAAAAAACCCGAGAAGATCTAGCGTTGATTATGGGTACACAAAGATTCTAATCATGTAAAATTCCTTATACCAAAAAATTCGAAAACTAATTAGGTATAAAAAATTGATTAATAGCTATTGGCAGAAGGAGGAAGGAGCTACTTTCGTACACACTAAGTGGCTTGGTTGGCTCCAAATTATGTTCTCACATTGGGCCATCTTTTGTAGCCAACCAAGCTACCATCAAATTAACCATACGATTATGGCAGTGGAACATTGCCATTAAGGTGTAAGACACCCTAAGAAGCCTAATGGTTATTATTGTGGTATGAAATCTAGCTCATCATCATTCACATGAAGCATCCTTTCCGCAATGGCTTCAACATTCCAAGTGAGGGTATTTTGGTTATCAACATCTCATAAAGGCAATATCAACACCCACACATGCAAAGACCGACCCTAAATATATGTTGTGGGGACTAACATGGGTCTCCCTCTCTCTTTCCTTCCTATCCAGTACGGCATGGTAAGCGAATTTCGAACTGGAAATAAAGATGTTGAAGCATGTGTTAAGCATGGATTTCAATGCACTCTTTTCCGTCCCGACTCTGACTTACCACACCATATATTCTGGACGGTATAGGTTGTCGGTCGGTCGACGCAGTGGTATATGTTTAACCACCAGCCAGATAGAAAGGGTAAATCCAGCTCGAAGACTAGGCGCTCCTACCTGATTGATCACTGCCCATATGGACCCAGCAATCGCTTCAATCATGGTGACAAAAAAATAGAAAAATATCCTCAGGTTTTGAAGGAATTGCACGCATAGAAATTAAAAAAAGAATCGATTTGATCCAAGTCATAATCCATATTGGCTTTCCAAATTTATTAATAGAGGGTCGAGCACGAGGGGTTGAAGAATTAAGGTGGCATTGTCCACAAAGAAACCACCCCAAAGCCAAGTCACTATGGTATCTCCTACTACAGGTATGGTGCTAGCTAAGCTTGTAATTACTGTAGCTGGTCGCCTTGACTTGAGATGGGACGCAAGTTCGATTCTGAGTAGATACTTCTCTTCCTATCCCAATTATTCCTTTCAGGATTCCATATCCACACCTCCACTACCCTAATGTAATCGATCACTTTCGCCAATACTATCCTATAAACGAGCACCTTCACGAGCACTCACACTACACTAAACTGTCTCTGAGTTATCCAAGTGACAAATCCCTTCTCACCATTGTCTGGGACATTGATGTAGTTCTAAATGGATTTTATCTCCTTACCTTATTGCTCTTATAAGATTGTCTACCAGTCACAAATACATTAGAACTATCTATAATTAGAGCTTCCAGATTAATCATTCTAACATTCCATGTCCAATGAAGAGAGCTGAAAATTGCACAAAGTAACTTCTCGTCTTCAGATTCAACGAGAAATGTAACATAAAAGTGCTTCGTAGACATCAAAACGATGATATCCTAATTATCCTCATATTAGGTATAACACTTAGTACCCCGATAGTCCAATTATCCTTCAGATCAGTTATACAACTAAAATCAATTATAGCGAGTTTCACCAATATACTACATATAAATAACTCAATCATCCCTAAGTGTTGTAGGGAGATTCACCAAAATATTATGATTGATTTTAGTTGTATAACTAATTTGAAGAAGGATTAGACTATCGATGTGCTAAGTACTATACCTGAGATAAAGGATAATTGGGCTACCGTCATGTTGACAATGACAGTGCTTTATGTTGTCTGTCTCATTGAATCTAGAGACGAGAAGTTATTTTATACGGTCTTCAATTCTCTTGATTGGATGTAAAATATTAAAATGATCAATTTGGAAACACTAATTGTTGATAACTCCAAGGTGTCTGTGGCTGGAAGGGTCTACCGGTAGTCTTCTCATAAGTGTAATAAGGTGACGATATATATTGAGAACGTTTAGAGCTATATCGATTTTCCGAGAAATGGTGAGAAGAAAATTTGGTCACATGACAACTCAAAGACAAGTTAGTGCTTGTAAAGATCATCGGTTACATGGTAATGCTTGTAAAGATCATCTGATAGAAGGGTGTAGGAAAAGGAAATGAGGAGGTAAATCAAGGATGCAGTTTGAGCTACTATTTGATAGGACCATGATGAACAATTTCCTTTTTAGCTATGGGTGCAGTGAGCAGTCCCCTTTTGAATATGGATAGTCCCTTTTGAATGTGGACTGTGGCATCTTTTGACAGTTAGGGTCAATGGTCAAATTCGTGAATCCAATATGATTTTCTACGGTGCCTAACTCACTCAAATTTGGATCCAGCAAATGATCCAATTGAATCAAACCAGCGATGAACTCCCATATGCTTGACCCCCTACTCACAAGAGTTGCACATCCAAGTATGTGTTTCCTTTTTGTCATAGTTATAGTGTGCACTCTTTTGAATATGAAGACTATATAATATATTTCTGCAATGGAGGTTTCTATGGTTATTTCTGAATGTTCTTTAGGGATAAAACAAGAAACCCTTTAATATTTATTTGGAGTTATAAGTGTGTCAAAGGGTGAAAGATAGAAGGTAGGTACAAACCGTGTTGATTCTTAACCTAGTTATAGGTCAATGGTCATTATTCAAACTGTATCCAAGATGAACTTGTACAGTACAGAACACAAGCAAAATAGGATCCAGCAATGAACGATGAAATTGAATATCTTGATCCCTTACGAGAGTGCCAAATCCAATTATGTGATTTTCCTTTATTTACACTATACTCTTGAATTTGACTGTAATACTTATTGGTGCAGTGGTAGGTTTCTATGGTTATTCTTTGGGGATACAACAACATGCCCTTCCATATAAGTAGTTAATGGGAGCTATGTCTGAAAAGGTGGAAGCTAGCAGGTATCTAAATACGTCAAAAACACATGACGTGAACTAGATTTTAGTCTTAATACTTGCCAGAAGATTAGCATTGAATAACACCTCTGAACAAAATTTTCTTTAGAAGTCATGGTTTGCATGGTTTGCGTATAAGACATTAGATTCCAAGTTTTACAATTTGAATATCTTGGCAATAGGACACCTTATTGTTTCTTCCGAAGTTAAAATTGTTAGAATTTTCTGCCTTTTTCCCCCATAGTTGTGTAATATATTGTTTGGGTAGATTATTTTAAATTCATGCACCATATTTATTTACTTTTCATTTTGGAAGTACGATAGAAGCTCATCTTACTAGAGCTTTGCTTGCATCTCCCAAGAAGTGAACTTAATATTAGTGTGGGGAGATGTCTGTGAGGCTTTTCGCAGAAAACCTTGCTAATTGGTTGAAGAATATCTACTTATATCATTAGAAACGGTAGTGTTGCATATTTGAAGTCTGAAGATGTGCATTTTTATTAGCTTAGCATCCTCAATAACCATGATTCCTACTATATACTTGATACATACTTTTAAGTTAATCCCTGCAAAACATATCTTTTATTTGTGGTATCATTACATTTGCATGAATCATGACTGGTCGTCTTGGTATATTAAATTTCAAGTAACTTTCTTGCTCAGCTTTGATGTAAAGATATGCATTACCTTTTTGACATACATTTGACATGAAGACCTAGATTCTTTATATTAAATTGGCTTGTCATCATCATCCAAGTCTTCTTCCATCAGAATGGGGTCGGCTATGGAGCATAAGAAAGCTCCACAAAAGAATTAACAAAGTTTTTATGAGCGGTTGTTGACCTGCCATCAACCCTCTAAATTGGTGAACAAGTCCTAGCCAAGGTTTCTATGTGCATGAGATGGTTATGCATAAAACCTAAATGGCCAGTTAGCAAGTAGTAGACCTACCTTTTGGCTATGCAGTTTAATCTCATTCAACCAAGAAGCATCCTTCAAGTCCCCCTAGACTATAAAGAGTCGAGATAAAGAGGTAAGATGATACAATTTCCTATAGGAATTGCATTCATCTCCATGACACATTCAGACAAAGCGAAAAGGAACTACGATCCCAAATTTAAAATTGGCTTGTGTTAGATTAAAAAGCTGGATAAACTGTTTAACATGCATAGATTACAGAAAACAGGGTGATAAGGTAGCAAGAATTCAAAAGATATGTTATTTTCTATATTAATAATGATTGAATTCACTCTTTTTTGGAATATCAGTACAATCTCGTCTCTTTCGTTGTAAAAGACACGTTTTTTGTGATTGCAGATACTATGACTTAGATGCTTATCATCGTCGTAAAATGGAGAAAGAATTGAAGAAGGGTTTGAAGAAAGTATCAAACACTGAGCGCACCATTTTCAATGATGAAGAACAACGCCGGTATGTAGCTATCTATATTATATATACACATAATGTTATGCCCACGTTCATGTATAACAATGTACTGTGGATAGCTGCTATTGTCGCTTTGTGAAATAACCTAGGTGTGCTTTGCTGATTGTTTTCCAAAATTATATCTAGAAGTAAATTTTTTTTAGAACTATATGTTACTTGGATTGAGGCTGTGAAGAAGGTTATTATATTTGCTTATATAATAGACAAGCTCCTTAACAAAACTAAATTGGAGAAAAGGATTCAAATAATGGACCCAAAATTTCCGATAAAGGATTCGTTGTTGTATATGTTACTTCGGTTATCTTTAAGTTATATTTCGTACCTATGCAATACTAAGTGCACATATCATTAGTGTAGTCCTAGATTAATCTCAATTCTATGATATGTAGCCTAGGGCACTTCTCCCTACTAAAACATGTTGTTCCTTCTGTGCCTTGACATGACAAATGTGTCCCATGTGTGTCCGAAATTTGTATTTTCTGTTAAATATTAAATATAAAAAATATTAAATATTTAGCAAATAACTTAAGGTTTAAATATACTTGCGCATTTTATACTTTTTAAGTCCCTTGATATCCAAACACAAAACTCAACAACAACAAAGACTTTATCCCAAATTCTTGGGTTTATTTTTGTCTTAGTTAAATCTAAATCCATAACATGTACCTTACTCTAACCCACCAATCCATACTTTATCCTAACCTATTGGTTCATAATCTTTAAAATACTACTTAACCCAATTCTCTCTCTGCCCTCTCTCAATTCTCCAACAGTCATTGTTGACCCTCTCCCAATCCTAATATTTAAAAGGATTCAAGTTCTTTTGTTAATTTGCAATATTTTCTGTTCTTTTTTGTTCTTTTTTATTTCTTTAATAATTTTACCTTTGCTGCTGATTTTCCTCCACCGGCGAAACCTGCTACCAATGTCTAGTAGCCTCCCTCAAGTGATTTGTTTTATTTTATATTTTATATTTTATATTATTTCGCATTTTTTTGCTTTCTTTTCAACTCTCCATATTAAACCTTCGTCACAATAGTTGCCATTGTCATTGATCTTCCTCTGTGGACAACCCACTGTTGAAGTTCCAACAACCCTCGAGATTTTTCCTAAACTATTTTCCAATCTGTTTTATTTACTCTGCGCAATAAATTGTTGATTAGGATATTGTTGTAAATTTCATTGTACTTTTAAGAGTTTTTCAAATAAATTAAAATTAATGTGCGCCTCGCTTCCATGAGGCACATGCCAAGCCATGTGCCTCACACATCTAGTGCTGGGTGTACCTAGCGCCTCATTGTCCCCCTTGCGTCATGATGACATTGTAAGTGCCATAACCTCTAAAACTCAGCCATATAAAATATTTATTTTTGTAGTTCACCCACACCCAACAACAACAACAACAAAATATTTATCCCAGAACTGCGGGTACCTATTCGCATCAGACACAAAAGATACATAATATAACCATGTTCCCATGTCTAGATTATCGAGAGTTGCCATGTTGGACACCCTGTGCCCGCATTGAAGTGTGAAACCCATGTCCGTATGAACTAATCACAACTGATATTTATTATTCCAACTACTGTTTTTTTATGGGATACTAACAAATGCCAGAACCACACTAGCTCTGCTGCGTGGACTGTTACATCGTCACCAGAAGTGTAGTCAAAAGTTGAGCTGTCTGGAATAATTTGGCAATGAATTTCATGATTAATCTGGATAATATGAAAATTATTTGGAATAAATTCAGGAAAAGACTAATTAGAGATGTATATACATAAAACACTTGTGTGTAGGAATATACCAGTGCTAAGTAAAAAATTGAAGATTTTTTAATTTTTCACTTTCTTTCGTGGGTCCATTATTTAAATTTGATGCCTAATTTTCACTCAAGTGGCTAATTGAACTTCAAAGTTCGCTATAATGGATAATATGACAACTTTAAGATAAATTCATGAAACAACTAATTTGAGATGTGTATATAGAAAACATCTGCATATAGGAATATACAAATGCTAACTAATTCTTCTAAGTTATCACTTTCGTCAGTTTATTATTTAACTTGATACCTCCTTTCTTGAGCGAGTCCTGAATTCAATTTGGAGAATTCACAACTAAATACCTTGAACTATCCTGAGTTGCAACTTGCTTCCCGAAATTATTTTTATAGGCAAGTAAACACCCTCAACTTCTACGTTTTTTGCAACATAATACCCTCCGTTAGATTGTCATCAAACTTGATGACCAACTATTTTCATCAAACTTGATGACCAACTATTTTTTTTCTTAAAAAAAAAACCTAGCTTATCCCTTCGTACCCATTATAACCCTAACCCAAATCTAACCTAATTGAGGAGGGAGCAGCTCGGAAGTCGGAAGGGGGTCACCTAGGGGCGGCGAGGAGGGGGTATTGGCAAGGAGGGGCAGGCTGCCATAAGTGTCATCTAGGAAGTGGGAGGGCGAAGAGAGGGGTCAACAAGGATGAAGGTGGCCACGACGTGGGTCGGTCAGAAGGGGGAACTGGTTGGCTTAGGGTTATAGTCAGTTGGGTTAGGGTGTAGGAGGAAGAAGACACGGGTAAATTAGTTACATATTATTTTCTTTTAACAATGTAGGGTATCAAGTTGCAAAAGCCTAATTCAGGGTATTTAAGTACAAATTGGAAACTTTAGGGTAGCAACTTGTGTCAATTTTGATACTTTGGGGTAGCAAGTTGCGAACTAGGGGATAGTTCAGGGTATTTAGTTGCATATTATCCTTTTAACTCTGATGCCTAGTTTTCTCACTGTAGAAAGCTAAACTTAGGTATCTATTATGGTACTTAGCTTTTAATAAACACATTGTTTGAATCGAATAAATTATCCAATGTTTGCCTGAATGAGTTACTTTGAAGAAAAACTTTAACCTGATCCAAGTAAACGAGACATTGATCAACTATAGCCTTCTGTCCTCATCGAGTGAACCAACCTGTTACAAAATCATTCATACAACCTGTTCGCAAATCTTTCATCTCCTGCTGTCCCAAACTCCCCCACCTTGCCAAAGAAACAATCACCGTCACTCATGAGACCGATAGTCATTAAGACCCTAGGAAACAACAGTCAACCACGTCCTCCTCTGCAGAACCCCCCCCCCCCCCCCCCCCCACCCAGACCCTTCCCACACCAACGGCCAACCACTTCCGGTCCTCATATCCGCTTATCTCCATCCTACCCAACCCCAGTGTCACGCCCCGGTCCCGCCCGGGCCGCCGCTCTGCCCTGCCCCGCCCCGTACGGCCGGCAATTAGCGAACCGGGCACGAATCACCGTGCCTCGGCGCGCCGGACGCGAATCACCGCGCCCGTCCTGCGGGTGCGAGGGAGGAAGGGAGCTAATACGAATGGCCCGTTCGAGCTTTCGGGGGACGTGATGCCGCATGGGCCTGGGGTTGCGTCCGTGCAAGGCCAATCGTTTAAGTTGATAGTTGGCTATCATCGCATCAATCGAGTAAGCAGCGGAAAGGGACTTGTTGCAATGCAATGCATTTAGCCAACTGAGTGTTCGGGACAATCGAGGCAACTTGGGTTTCCTTTAGCAAAGGCACACGTTCGTTCCATACATTATGCCCCCGTATACGATAACATCCTCGGGGCAACAATCGAAACCAGGATTCCGGGTCTTAGGGACTGTGGCACGCCTATCGCTCCCTCGGACGATCCAGTACCTGCAAGCAAGTAAACTGTTGGGGGGTCAGCACTTTATACAAGTACTGGTGAGATAAAACAACTGAACAGAAACATGCATTCACTCAAACAGGCACTAAGTAATCATGTTATAAAATATTACATTACTAGTGATCTTTCTAGTTTTACCTAGGTTCGTTTCATGCAGTTCGCTAGCAGAGTCATATTACATTGTTTGGAAACATGTTTGGAAACAGAGTTTCATATTGAATATGCAAGCAAGCAAACCGTTCATGTTCCAGGGTGTGCGTAGCGTGTCTTGTGCGACTCGAGGGTCTGATGCATAGCTAGACACAATGCACATTCTTAGGGGCAGTCACTATCCAAGCCAACACAATGACTTAGCTATATGCAGGGCGGTCCCCGAGTATCTCAGGATCGGCAGCTGGTGGAACAGCATACCAATGACTCATTTCTCTGATGCTAATGGCAGCTGTGACCCATGGTGGCTATGACGCATGCAGTTCAGCTCTCCACCAAAAGCCATTGTCCGACCGCGTGCGAATGCATGGAACACTATCAAATAAACTCTAGTATGCAGACGAGACGAACCATCAGAATACAATCATTGTTGCGGGGCAATCCGACTTATCACTTGAACACGTTCAGGCACAATATGGTTCTCTCGAAGCATAGACGATAGTGAACTTGCTCATGCATTCTAAGCAAGCGTTTCAGGATTCTCGTTAAGCAGACATTGGTTCAAAGACAAGCTAGGTGAGTTCGTTCATTAACATGCAAGGCAATTTCTATCATTCTCTCATGAAAACATTGCAAGCAAAAACTCAGGTTATTATTAAGGCGTGCAAGAATCAGAGAACGAAGTTCTGCCCACTCACCTTGATATATAACGCCGACGCGGAGCGGGGCGTTACATACTTACCAACCAACAAAAAGTTTCGTCCTCGAAACTTCAAGGACAAACTTCTCGATATTCCGAGTAGCGATAGTGCCGTCCCTCGCCGTACTCAATCGAAACAATCAAGCAATTCAAGTTCAGAAAACATTTGCACTTGGAGAATATCTATGGACTTATTGTATGGAACGCTCTTTGCAATGCCATATCGTTAATATCTCAATCATAGCAACGGTTTGGGCCAGAGAATCGATTCCGCTCTGATACCATTATGTCACGCCCCGGTCCCGCCCGGGCCGCCGCTCCGCCCTGCCCCGCCCCGTACGGCCGGGAATTAGCGAACCGGGCACGAATCACCGTGCCTCGGCGCGCCGGACGGGAATCACCGCGCCCGTCCCGCGGGTGCGAGGGAGGAAGGGAGCTAATACGAATGGCCCGTTCGAGCTTTCGGGGGACGTGATGCCGCACGGGCCTGGGGTTGCGCCCGTGCAAGGCCAATCGTTTAAGTTGATAGTTGGCTATCATCGCATCAATCGAGTAAGCAGCGGAAAGGGACTTGTTGCAATGCAATGCATTTAGCCAACTGAGTGTTCGGGACAATCGAGGCAACTTGGGTTTCCTTTAGCAAAGGCACACGTTCGTTCCATACATTATGCCCCCGTATACGATAACATCCTCGGGGCAACAATCGAAACCAGGATTCCGGGTCTTAGGGACTGTGGCACGCCTATCGCTCCCTCGGACGATCCAGTACCTGCAAGCAAGTAAACTGTTGGGGGGTCAGCACTTTATACAAGTACTGGTGAGATAAAACAACTGAACAGAAACATGCATTCACTCAAACAGGCACTAAGTAATCATGTTATAAAACATTACATTACTAGTGATCTTTCTAGTTTTACCTAGATTCGTTTCATGCAGTTCGCTAGCAGAGTTATATTACATTGTTTGGAAACAGAGTTTCATATTGAATATGCAAGCAAGCAAACCGTTCATGTTCCAGGGTGTGCGTAGCGTATCTCGAGGGTCTGATGCATAGCTAGACACACAATGCACATTCTTAGGGGCAGTCACTATCCAAGCCAACACAATGACTTAGCTATATGCAGGGCGGTCCCCGAGTATCTCAGGATCGGCAGCTGGTGGAACAGCATACCAATGACTCATTTCTCTGATGCTAATGGCAGCTGTGACCCATGGTGGCTATGACGCATGCAGTTCAGCTCTCCACCAAAAGCCATTGTCCGACCGCGTGCGAATGCATGGAACACTATCAAATAAACTCTAGTATGCAGACGAGACGAACCATCAGAATACAATCATTGTTGCGGGGCAATCCGACTTATCACTTGAACACGTTCAGGCACAGTATGGTTCTCTCGAAGCATAGACGATAGTGAACTTGCTCGTGCATTCTAAGCAAGCGTTTCAGGATTCTCGTTAAGCAGACATTGTTTCAAAGACAAGCTAGGTGAGTTCGTTCATTAACATGCAAGGCAGGTTCTATCATTCTCTTATGAAAATATTGCAAGCAAAAACTCAGGTTATTATTAAGGCGTGCAAGAATCAGAGAACGAAGTTCTGCCCGCTCACCTTGATATATAACGCCGACGCGGAGCGGGGCGTTACACCCAGGGACCTTCCTCTCCATTGATCTCCACAGCACCCTCCACTCTTGAATCTGCTATGATCAAATTTAAAGGCCAGAAGGGAGGAAGAGACTCCTTAGCGTCTGTCGAGTGTCGAATTGCCAGAAGAGGTTTCAACTTCTAATTGAAAATCAAATCCAGGGATTATTTAAAAGTATTTGAATATGCATGGGCAATAATCTTCTAGAATATAGAATACTAACTTTGGAGAGTCTGATTATGCTGCACCCCAGCCCACGGGCCTGCCGGCATATGACCCGCGTGCATGGGCCACAATGCATCATTACTTGGCCCACTTGCAAAAATCCTTAAAATGAATGTACATGACCCATACACTCATATAAACTAATAGAACTCTCATTGCATATCCAATGTGGGACTAAACCTTGGGGTTTATCACACACACCCCAACTCAAAGTCACGACGTCCTCGTCGTGCAAATGGCCCATCTCAGTCTAGTGGAACAAGAATCCACTTGTAGCTCTTCTACCATTCATCTATTTGTTGCATGGACTCGGAAAAATGGTGTCCGTATCCGTATCTTGTTTGTACCCGTATCCGTGTCCGTATTCAATATAGGTGACTAAACTGTACCTATTTTAATATGTCTGAATATTATACATGTATCGTGTCCTTATTTGTATCTTTTACTGTATTCGTGCAACATAGCCATTCGGCATGCCCACACCCTCTAGGAAATGATCCCTACATGAGCCTCATGTGCATCATCACTTGACCCATTTGCCAAAACTCGACAATGCATATGTAAACCAATCAAACTCTCATCTAATATCCGATGTGAGACTAAACATAGGGGTTTCACAAATGATTAAACTTCAATAGTTCTCATTTGTCACAATGCCTGCACACGCAAATCTGGTCTGCACGCAAAATTTGACTATGGTATGGCAAGCTCATGGTGTTAGGGTTCAACAATCAGTCAGACACTATCATATATTTGTGGAGTATGAGGTATTCCATCATTATTTGTGAGCATCTTAGCAGTGGCGGGGATAGAAAATGTAGTGGGTGGGACAAACTTAAAAAAAATACGCGAGTTATAATCCATTTCGTTATGCAGTATAAAAAATAGTAATAATAAATATAAAATTTATTAAAAAAGACAAATTATACAATAGTAGTCTTAATATAATCTTTTTAGTACCTAGCAAATCAAAATTTTCAAATATATACATACCAAGATCTAGAATAAAGTATGGGAGGAGGAGAGTTTTGTCAAAAAAGGATTTGACTTTTTAACTTTCTAGAATAGTCGGTGTAGTTTTTAGTCTATAACCTATAGTCAAATAAGGACAAATTGGGGGTAGTGGGGTCAAAAGAGAATTTTAGCAAGGGCAATACTGGAAAATATTTGTAACTTTTTTTTTTTCAAAAAAATTTAGTGGGGGTAATTTCCCCTACTTTACCATGGTCATCTCTGCCGCTGCATGTTAGTTACAAGCTGAATAAACTGCTCATAAGCAATTTACAAGACTGGAAGCAATTATACTTCCGTTGCTAGTATCTGAATTTATACTACCTAATAAGATTAAGAAAATAATTACAAGCAACACTTGTGCTCTAAAATGGTTTTTTTCGTCATTGCATTCAAGATTTGGTTTTTGTGTCCTTGTTATGCTTATACACTTAAGATCTTATTATTGTAATAACCATTAAAACAATATAATCCTAGGATATGTGGTTCTGTGTCTTTTACTTTCTATGGACAGATCGTATGTACTTTGTCGGTTCATTTAAAAAGAACACATTTTATTCCTAAAGCTTATATTAAAAGCTTTTAACAAAGTTTTATTGGTCATCTTTTCAGAATAGAATTGCAGAGAGAGCGTGAAAGGTATAAAGAAGAACAAGTGGAGGCTCTGAAATGCTCGATGCAAAGCGGAATGGTAAAGTAGCTCATTATCCTATAGATTAGGATAACTATTTTACTTCATTGAATTTCACTATACTTTTTAAAATTCCAAATGTCTGTGAAGATTATCAAGTACAATTGTCATTGAAAATTTGGAAGAAAGGACATTACCTTTTATATCTGATCATAGTGAAAGATGTTTTGGAAACTGAATATTTATTTCACTTAAACTATAGGCACAGGCGATGAAGGATCAAGCTCGTCTCAAGGAAGAAATGGCTTATCAGTATAGGTTGGGAAATTTTGAGGTAAGTGTTTATTTTGTATGGTTATAAAGCAGAAGTGTTGTTTTATCCATTGTATCACTTTGAACATCTTGGTGACTGTTAAACCCTAATATTTCATCCTTGTCTTGTTTAGGCTGCAGCGGCTATCCAGAGAAGATTGGATCCTGATGTTGCAATGTGAATTGTGGTGCGAAGCTTCATGAGGCCTAACAATGTGAGTTGCACTTAGAGACGGTGCCTTGAAGTTTGCTGCATAATGTTAGACACTGAGCCTAACTGTGAAGGCATTACAAAAAACCCCTTTTATATGTAATGAGATGTATTGAACTTTCTGTTGAACACGACATGATTTTGCTTCGACGCAGCATTTTTCGAGGCAATTATAAGTTCTTTTATGGAGGCTGCAGGGGCATCTAGTTACCGCAGATACATGTCAAACTTTTACCGAGCATTAAGCTTAGCCCAAGTTATTGCTTGGGTGATAACTAATGTTTAAAATATATACTGATAATTCAATCATTGATCATGATATGAATGTTGAAAAACGAGTTCTCGCAGCTTGTGCTGCCCCGGTGCTTCATACCTATGAGTGATCGATGGTCCCCGCGCTGTAGTTAATCATAGTCACTTGGGATCTTGTCTCTATGTCATTTAGCTTCAATCAATCTACTGGTTATTGGTAATATATTTGGTTACAAGAAATGAGATTTTTATGACAGTAAATACCGAGGTACTAGCAAATGATAGAACATTGTTAAATAGAGTAGATTCTTTATATTTAATCTTGTCATATTGGGTTTCTCTAATTTGGTATTGTTATATATAGTTGATTTTCTATATTAATCTAACTAGTATATACGCACGTGCGTTGCACGTATTTCATATTACTTGAAAAAAAAAATAGTTTATTAAAAGAGCAATCGACAATTTCTTAATTTTATTATAGGTGGAAATATAATAGGGAGAGTTGGGAAAAATTAAATGACGGAAATATGAAAGATTTTTCTTATCTTTTGGGTTCATGTGCCTACTTTGCATGCATGCTTTATTAACTTTTGTTTTATTCTCCAAACTACCTACTTTGCATGCATGCATATCTTTGTTTTATTAACTATCATTCCCCAAGTTGTCTCATGCATGCATACATACATTTAATACGTATTTAATTACTGTTTTTAATTACTTAGATATCCTTATCAACGTTAATACATATTGAAATGTAATGATGGGTATTTTTGGAACGAAAAAATTTCACGGTGAAGCCTAGTTTTGACATTATATAGTACTAGTATATACGCACGTGCGTTGCACGTATTTCATATTACTTGGAAAAAAAAATTGTTTATTAAAAGAGCAAACGACAATTTTTTAATTTTATTACAGGTGGAAATATAATAGGCAGGAGCATGAAAGTTGGGAGATTAAATGACTGGAATATGAAAGGTTTCTCTTATCTCTTGGGTTCATGTGCCTACTTTGCATGCATGCTTTATTAACTTTTGTTTTATTCTCCAAACTACCTACTTTGCATGCATGCATATTTTTGTTTTATTAACTATCATTCCCCAAGTTGTCTCATGCATGCATACATACATTTAATACGTATTTAATTACTGTTTTTAATTACTTAGATATCCTTATCAACGTTAATACATATTGAAATGTAATGAAGGGTATTTTTGGAACGAAAAACTTTCACGGTGAAGCCTAGTTTTGACAATATATAGTAGAATAGATTTGGTATGTACAAATACTTGTCACTAAAACTTTAAGCACTCTGCACCTATTTCTATTCCTTTGGAGTTGAATATGAAAACACTTAAATGTCAGAGAAGTGTAGGACAATCTTTCCTTGTTGCTCGCTTTTCTTTAGCCTGTTTTAGGAAAATCAAGTTGGAGAAAATATATTGTTGTTGTGTATTGTATTCATAAGACTAGTACAATATATAACAACCAAAGGAGAGACTTAAAGGCTAAAGTAATGCAAGATTTTTTTTTTAACATAATACCTCCACTCAAGCTACATCATAGAATAGCGAAGTCAATTGAGAACTTGAGGGAACATGAGAAATGAGATCTTCTTCTTGTGAACCCCATTGTGTATAAAGTAGCAGTCACTTCAATATGTTTTGTTTGCTAGTAAAATATATGATTATAAGATATGTGGATCATTGCATGATTGTCATTGTGTAGCGGAATAGTCGAAGAGGCATGAAAATCCCAAATCAGAAGAAGAGATCATAACCACAAAATCTCTGACACTAAGTATGCAATGACACGATATTCGACTTCAGCACTAGAATGAGCAATGACACGATATTCGACCTCAGCACTAGAATGAGCAATGATATGTTGTTTCTTGATCTTCCAGGATATATTATTACCACCGAAAAAGACAAAATAATCGGTGGTATAGCGAAAATCATCAATAGAGCCAACCCAGTCAACATCAAAGAAGTCTCGTAAAGACATGGAACTAGTGTCCTAGATGAAACATAAGTTTTGAGAACTTTACAACTACATTCAGGGGCACAAGCACGTTGTGTCCGGGGGCACGGTTGCGTTCCATAGAATTTTAAGTTTTTCTTTTCTTTTTACAGTATAGTCCAAGACAGTTATGAAGTTGGCCTGCATAGGCTGCAGAGTACAGTCCCCATACTCACACTAGCTGCCTGGATGGAGAAGACAACTGTCATAGTTCCAACTTTCAAGTTATGTTAATATATAGACTATATTGTAGCCTACAGTCTGTAGGCTGCACTGCATAGTAGGTAGGTAGGTAGGTAGGACAATTAATGTTAGTCTGTTGTCGCTTCCTACAATCATATTCTTCAAAAAGAAGCTAGCAACAACTCTTTTCTTCCTCTCCATCTTTTTTTCTTCTCTTCCTACTGAAGTAACACCAAGGAAGCAATTCAAGAAATTGGCAAAGAGAGGATCGAGGGAGAAGAACAATTCGGAGAAGTGCAATCCAAGCCTATCAAAATCTAATCTCTTAGCTTGAGGTAAGTGTTCTTGATAAATTTGGCACAATGGATATCTAAGTAGATTAGATTTAGCTGATATGATTATTAACTTCTGAGAATATCAAAGTAGTTACTCATTCTTTACTTATTAACTTCTGACAATATAATTCACACATGCATTAAAATGATACCTATTGGTGATATATGAGGTTTAGATTAATAGAATAAGTATTTAGCCACAGCTTATATGTTTTCAGTTGATCATATATTTTCACATTTTTATGGTTTATTATAACTAAATACCGTCAACAATTTTTAATTTTGTATTTTGATACCATATGCATTTATATTGTACTAGTAAATACCCTCAGCTATCTTGGCTAACATAATCTTGGGTAATATTTCAAAATCGAATACTTTTCAGATGAAAAATAATATACTATTCAAAATTTTCAATAAATCTCGAGAATAAGCTGCTTCAAGTAGTCAAGAGCCAACAACCGAGCCACCTCTACCAGTCCGTTGTCCATCCCTTACCTACGTGCAATATAGAAGATAAGTATCCGTCTGATCCTGCATTAAGAAAAAAATATTTATGAGTATGATGTTAAAGAACGAGAGAAGATTCGACGATACTACTTGCAAAAAAGCCCATGTTAGCCTAAAAATCACAACCCTTCTTGCGGTCATGTGCAAATGAGAAGCGTCGATTTCAGTCTTCGTAGTTCAAGAGTACCATAATTGGCTAGAATATAGCATTACAACATGTTTCTTCATTTTGTGTTAAGCACAATATAGTAATCCTACATATGGACGAATTATTTGTACAACATGGTGGATCCCGTCGCAACTTTGAAGGAAAAGTAAATCTTCATCATTATCGTGTTGAATTATTTTATGAAGTGATTGATTTATAACTTTAAGGGTTGAAAAACTATTTTAATGAGGTGAATACATAGTTGTTGTTTTGTATGGCTTGTCTTGATCTAGGTGATTCATTCTCTGCTTATGATACGAGAAAATTGCTTCGCTTTGCTTAATTTTATCCATCAGTTTTCTCTAGCATGAAGTTAATGTATCTTGATCGTCAACTTGATAACTACATTTTTTATATGCGCTCTGATGAGCAATTTTGTCACTTCCCGTTCCCGATATACGTATTTGGAACATATTTATATTTTAGCATGGTTTCATGTGCATGGAGACTAGATCCATTCTTTGGTTTAACCTGGTTCATGGTTTATTTTGTGGATTGGTTCAACTCATGAGAACCTTTGGTTCAACCCTCAAACCCTACCATATATAACCCAACATTTTATCTCTCTCCTCACTTCTTCATTACTTCCTCTTTCTTTAGCTTTCTCTCCCCATTTCATAGGCAAGTACACCTTGCATGAGAAATGAAGAAATCCTCCATATTATTGTTCCATTATGTTTATTATGTGTTTCTAAGCACTTTTAGTTCTTGGAGTTTTCTGTTTTGATGGATGGATTAGTGTAGATTTACATTTCTAAACTTAGGATTTTATGGATTTCATGAGTTTTTCTTGGTTTTGATCTATTAAACTTGTGTCTTTGAAAACCAGTTTTTGCTACATGATAGAGCTTTCAATTTAGAGCATTTGACTTTTGGTTCACCCGACTTGGACTTAAAATGAGGATTTTATGGACAAAACAAGATTTTAGTTTTTGGAGCTTTTTCGTCTTGGCCGAACCTGCTGTTGGAGAAGACGAAGTTCCCATGCGGCGGCCAAGAGTGTCATGCGGCCCGAGAGGGTTATGCGGCCTAAACTCTTGCCGCATACTGACAGTATGCGTCCATCTTGTTGAACACATGACTGCTGATTTGCACAGTGCCCTTGAACACCTTGTGCTTTCACTCAATGAACGAATAAAAATTTTGCTAAGTCCTAGAGAACTCCATGCGGTAGAGGACTCCATGCGGCACCGACACCCATGCGACCAGGAGAACATGCGACCCATATTTCTTGGACGCATGACTCTGAACCGTTGGCACTTATTTTCTACAGTTTTGTCATTTCTTCCTGACACACTTTATGGCTTGTCACCTTAGTCACATCAGTCACTTTATGTCACATCACTGACACTTTATTTATTTGACCGTCACTTCAACACTTGTCCCAAGAAGTAGACTTAACCATGGGCATGCGGCTAAGTGGTTCATGCGGCCTGACTCTTCATGCGGCCTAATTTTCCCATGCGACCTAGAGACCCATGCGGCCTTGCTTGTTTTGACTGAATGTCTTATTGACCCAATGTATAATTGGTAATTGGACTCGAATACTGTATCCGTGCTGATACCACTATTTCCTGATTATTATTCATGATTTTATGTACGTCGAGGCGCGAAACATCTTGTCACGTGTTAAGTGATTATATTTGGGTTGTACATCGAGAATGCATCCAAATCCCTGAACGCGTGATATTATATGTACATTATTTTCCCAGCACAGACATAATAAGCAAGTCAAACTACCAAAGCGTTGCTAGGTTATTGATTGTATGAATGTTGCATACACGCTCGGGTGAATCCAGATTTGACTTTCATGGATTCATATCTAGCGTGTCCGTACTTTGTACGACATCTTAAGGAAAATTCTCATAAGACCACGCTTTGAGATTTCAAGCACAACATAGGGCTAATTAAGTAACTAAAAGTGGTAGTAACATTTGGAGGAAACAGTATCCCGGGATCATGCCAACGAACCTTCTCACAGAGATTCATTCTTAGTGCGCTGTGGGCTGGCCACCACAGATACTGTATATTATCTGCCTTAGTGGAGTGTAGTATCTGACTTATTATTATGTCGGGCCACTGTTTCAATATAGGAACATTTGAACCGCTAATACCGTATTTTTAGCACAGTGGCCCTACGGGGAACTGGTGCATATCCTGCAAGTGCATATTTTATTTTATTGGTTCGGTTAGCTCATGTTCGGTACTGACGTGATCTGAGGATACTTATTATGCATTATTCTGAGATAACCTCAGACTCCACAAAATAGCAAGCCGTACAAATGATTGGTCGATTTAGGGAGAAATTGAATTGGTTGTGATTGTATTTATTCAGCTAGTAGCCTAGGAAAGTGGACTGTAGTGTGATGGTTCAACCATTGTTCTTGTTTGGTTGTAGGGTTGAGCCTTAGCGTTAGGATATGCCATGGACCTAAGTTACGACACTGAACCTATGTTTATTATATATTTTTTTAGGTTTTTTTTGTTTCTCCATTTTGTGCCTCCTTTGTGGTACTTGCTATTTTGGGGGTCTAATGCCACTGGTTTTGCATGACCAGGTTTTGAGCCAGCACCTGAGGATCCAGCGTTCTTTCCCCAAACTCAGGGAGCGCACCAGGACTATGGTCGCATGGGATAGCGAGTGGGTTTTCTTCTTCCCTGCTCGTCTTGCACATTTACTTCCTTTTTGGCGTTTAGCCACCGACACCTGTTAACCGGCTCATCTGGACATTAATTTTCCTTACATGATTGTATTAAATCAGACTGCAGCTGATCATTGTCATATACTTTTGTTACTCTTCCAGCTTCTTATATTTGCACAGTTGGACTCCAGAACATTTTGAGAAAGCGTTTGTGACGCCTTATTGCTTATCATATATGCTCTATGCTTATTGTTTCTTGTTTGAATGATTGAGACAGAAGTTCTTGACCCTAGGAGACTTGATTGTAGCATGCACCCCCTTGTCTTATACAGCCGTGATCGTCGTACGACATATAGTACCTTGTACGGGGTAGTTGGCCATATACGTATCCGTATTCCGGTACTGGGACATGACAAATTTTCTGAGGTTGCGGGGGTTAGTGGGTTTGCTATAAAGATAGTTCAGTTAAAGAAGCATCGTGCATATCCGTTGGTGTATTTGCTCTTAAAGTTGACATTGTTATTACTCGTTGCAATCACAACTGTAAAGAGAGTATTTTCTGCAATAAAAATTATCAAAACTTTATTACGTAATCGATTGGGAGATACGATGATGAATAATTTTTTTTGTGGCATATATTGAAAGAGACATACTGGATGCCATTGACAATGAAGATATCATTCAATATTTTCAGAGTACGAAGTCTCAAAGGTTTTTATTGTCAAAGCAAATAGTTATTCAGTAATTGTAATAGTTTATGATATTTGATATTAATTTATAATATTTTTAGAATTATAAATGTATTATTATAATTTATTATTATCTTAATAGTAATCATTGCGTCCCCTTGCTTAAAATTATGACTACGCCACTTACTACATTGGATCTCCATTAGTAATGGTGATCATAGTATTTCTACTGATGTCGAGATTTTTTTTTTGTGTGCCAAAAGGTAGTTTGGAGCACGATACGATTATGCCACAGAACCTAAACATGATTTGGAGTGCGAGACGGTCATGCCACGAAACTAGACAAGTAGTTGGAAGGTAGGTAGACCTATCGTTTAAGTAGTTGACTATGTTGTGTAATACAACAAGAAGATTATAAAGAAAATGGCTAAAATTATACAATTTTCTCTTGGGTATCACATTTATCTCTACAGGAAACATTAAGCCACAGCAGGGAAAGCAACAATGTATAGAGGATTGACATTAAGGGTCTGTTTGGCAATTATAGGGATAGCGGTTACAAGGAGTTTTTAGAGTACCGATTATGAGGGGTCCAATTTTTGGTGGTTTTAATTAGCAGCTTTTAAACCAGTCCAATCCATGCTTGGTAATCCATTAATGAGCGATTTTGAGAATTTTTTTTACACGAATAAAATTACATATATGTCCATATATAAATAAAATAATATAAATACACGAAATAATAGAAACGTCTGGATGAAAATATGAGAGAAGTTTCGATATTTGATCAAAATAATAGAAACTCATAAAAAAATAGAACGTCTAGGTGAAAGTAGGAGAAATATTTTAACAACTTACCAGAGAAAGTAGCCATAGTTTGAAAGTAGTAGAAGAGAAACACAGATGAACAAGAAAAAAAATATGGTAAGGTAATAGTAATTAAAATTATATATTTTTGATGAGGATATAAATATAATAAAATAATTAAAATGCTCAAAATCGTTCGATTTTGGGTGTTTACAAAGACACTCAAAATTGTATTACACCGGTTTTGGAGGTTTTGAAACGGCCAAAACTAGTACCTCAAAAAAATTAAGAAGCAGCGATTTTCAAAACACTTCATAAACGATCGGTTTAAAAATATCCAAAAACCAGTGAAAAGACCGTTACCAAGTAGACCCTAAAGATGGCATGTATTTTACACAAGGAAACATCTTCAGTTATTTTTGGATGTAGAACTTTCAAAGAGAGCATATAAAACTGAATGTAACAGTGAAATCAAAATTCTCCCTCTCTGTTTGTAAAATGTTTGAGTTTCTCTTGCAATAATTGATCATATTTCAGGGTTTCAAGAAATCAGCTTCCGACCGTTAGGGAGCTTTTATTCGGTTTTACCGAAAACCAAATCTAACCGAACCGAATAAGAGATTATATTCGGTTTGAAAAATATTAGGTTTGGTTTTAAAAATACTAAATTTTTTTTTTCGGTTTCTGATTTCGATTTCGGTTCAAAACCAAAAACCGAATAAGACTTGTACAATTATGTAAATATTTTCAATTTTATGCATATTTTGTGATTAAAAATGCAATTATTTTGAAAACAACAATTTTATGTATATGTTTTGAAGTCCAACTTTGATAATTTAACAACTATTCCAATTTTGAACGCAACTTTGAAATACAACAAATGTGTGTATAAAAAATTACAAATATTATTGTAATTTAACCACGATCCTAACATTGGATCCGACCCATTAACAATAGAAATATTCTAACCGAACAAACCGAATAAACCGAATTGCTTATTCGGTTCGGTTTCGGTTTTGGCTAATTTCGGATCAGTTTCGGTTTTGGATTTTTAGAATTTCGGTTTATTCGGTTTTGACTATTTCGATTCGGTATAATTTATACCGAATAAACCGAACGCTCACCCCTAGCAAAAGTTTCAAAAGGACAGAAGATCCTTCTTAGCAGAAATTACCAGGAGGAAATGCCAGCCTAGTTCCTTCCCAAGCTTTCTAAAGCAAGGTTGGCAGCATCGTTATTAGAATCCGTATCAAACTATTCTATAAATATCAGAATCGGCGGTATCGGCGGTTTCAGATCAGAGCGTCGGAATTAGCGGTATCTGTAGTATCGACGATTTCGGATTGAAATATCGAATTTTTTTGTATCAAAAAATAAATAATTATTAACAAATTATTAACATTTAAAAAAATATTGTATACGCTTAGACATAATTTAAGTATTTTCAGTGTTGTTTCTTAGCAGTTTTGAAATTGAATGAAATAGTGGTCACCCTTACAGATTGGTTTACATGTGATAGATAAGTTTTCATCGTTTACATAACTTAACGGCCCATGTCGATATATTCTTTTATCCACCACGTTGGAAACCTTACTATGCTCCATTGTTGATTGGTTTTTTCGTTTTTTTTTTCTTTCGAATTGACCAAAAAAGAGACTCCCAGGATCGGTATCCTACCGTCCAGTATATGGCCGGTACCGGATCAGAATACACCAAACCGTATGAGCAAAAATGACATGAGAAGATAATTAGGGCAACAAAAAGTGCTGAAATTAACTTGAAGCATAAACCCACGTAGAAACATTTTAAAGTTCCAAGTACCAAATGAGCAACTTATGAAGCAAGATTTGACAATATAACATCAGTTTAAATGCACTGGCATAGACTCCAGTAAGACAAGTTTCGTACTATTCTAAAGAGAGCCTTTGATCTCGAAAACCTCACTCTACTCGGAGAGGCTAGATTTGAGTTCCCCATTGTTGTATAGTTCAAGGATGATATCACATCCACCAATCAGTTCGCCTTTGTAGTAAAGCTGAGGAAAAGTTGGCCAGTTTGAATATGTCTTCAATCCCTGCCTTACTTCTTCATCGGACAGTATATCAAATGACCCAAAGCTGATCCCTTCCTTACGAAGTGCATCCACAACCTTTGAGCTGAAACCGCAGCGAGGAGCATCAGGTGTTCCTTTCATGAAAAGCATTGTTAGTGATGATGAAACAAGATTCTTCAACCGATCCTCTAGTGTTTCTTTCGGCAGAATGCCTTTCTCAGTAAGAACTCTGCCCAGCTCACCACTCTTCTGCATCTCCAAAACTATATCAGATCCCCCAATGAGCTCACCTTTAATATAAAGTTGTGGATAGCTAGACCAATTGGAGAAAACTTTGAGACCCTGCCTCACTTCTTCATCAGAAAGAATGTCAAAGCTGCCAAAAGTAACCTTCTCCTGCTGAAGGATATCAACAACCTTCCGACTGAAGCCACATTTAGGTTCCTCGGGTTTCCCTTTCATGAACAGGATGACAGGGTTTGAATTGATTAGGCTTTCAATTCGAGATCTCAAGGCAATACTCAGGCCTGATGAGTCGGTGATACCTCCAGTGCTTCCAGATGAAGGAACTTGTGCTGATTCCAGACCCTTACTTTCCTTCGAAACAACAGGAATACCATGATCACTGAACACATCCTTCAATTCACCACTTTCATGCAAAGAAACTACAATATCACAACCACCAAGAAGCTCTCCTTTGCAGTAGAGCTGAGGGTAGGTTGGCCAATTGGAAAATTTCTTCATACCCTCGCGTACCTCATCATCAGTAAGTATATCAAAGCTTTCAAATTCAACACCTACATCCCTCAAAATGTCAACAACTTTCCGGCTAAAGCCACACTTGGGCTGCTCAGGAGTTCCTTTCATGAACAAAAGAACAGGGTGAGAATCCACAAGCTGCTGCAGTCGGTTATTCAGTGAGTTGGTCAATCCAGAGCTTGGACTTTTAGAGTGAGAGGAACCATTTTCCTTTCCTAGTTCTTTGACTGTCTCAAGAACAGTAGTCCCAGCAGCCATGCCTAGACTGGCAGGTGCAGCAGATTTAGCCTGATCGGCAGATCCGGCAATTTTGGCGACTTTGTTAGCTAAAGTGGACGGATTTGCACCCTCCAGTTTATCAACAGTTTTGCCATCCTATAAAAAAGAACAGATATGTAACTATCTAACAATTGAAGAGGCGAGTTTGAGGTTCATATAATCAATAGGTCCAACAAACATACACCAAAATCGGATATCACATGCAAAATATGACATTTCACATATCTATGCATGGCTAAGACAACGACTATACATGCATACATGCATGCACATGGGAACTAATATTAGTGCTACCATTATTACTGTATTACTATTCTTATAATTACTACTACTGTCTACTGCAGCTTCTACTGTTAGGTGGCACTCCAAATGGACAAACAAAATGACGAAGCCCTTCTAGAAAATACAGTATCATTAATGAGGAAGCTATGGAGTTAGCTGAAACAATTTGCATAACACTAAAGAGGCAGCTACATGGCCTCTTAACAATTAGTACAAAGGAAAAAATATTAATCCTAGTACAAATAGAGAACTACTATTCCTATCCTGAACAATTCAAAAATAAAAGTTCTAAAAAAATATCTTTTATGTGAATCATTTTCCATGCAAAGATAATTGACAAGATCCTTTAGACGCTTGCCTAGTTAACAGTATAGCACAAAATGTAAACAAAATCAGTACTGCCAGAAGAAGAGTGTCACAAATTCATTGCTTTGGTTTAATATGTTTTCTTTTCTTTTCTTTCTTTTCCCATATGCATCTGTTTATCTTCTTTAGCCCAGGACAATTTCAAAGACAGGTTGAGACAGCCTACATCGACTTTCTTACAGTTAAGGGGCATTCAGAAACCTGAAATGGAAGAGCTAATATCCAGTTTTGGGAAGAAATGTCTCTAGGTTTGTCTCCCTCCAGTGGCGAACATAGCGGTAGAACAGAAACAAACCAGAACATTTCCCTTTCTTATCATTTTTTTCCTTGCTCAATTTACTCCTTTAGCAATCACTCTCTTGTTGCTACTCTACTGTACATGAGAACTCCATAAGGTTCCAGGTTCCTTGTACCATGAGGAGGCATCAAGCAATCCTATGCCAGAAAGGGGTGAATCCATCTTTGAATGGCATGTAACAACTATCTTGTGCCAGAAGCTATCTCTGTTCTTTTTTAGCTGTATTCAACAAGTACAACATATGTCTTCTGATAATCATGGATGACTGGCCCATCTATGTACCACAAACTACCTGACATACACGACGAAACTCTCAAGATAAACCTGAAACCAGATCGTAGCAATCTAAGAAGGGAATTTAGATAGATATAATAGTAACAGATTTGCTCCCCGATATACCTAATTTAATTGTTTGAACCATCTCTTAATATATGCTCCATGAAAAATCATGTTATACATCTTTAAGGTTGACAATACATTAATAACTCTTGTAAGTTCAAATTTTCTGTGTCATACTAGAAAGTACACCGTGGACATGGGGGCATCACTATGCTGGCATAAACATTAGTCACTCATGCATGTATATTCTTCAAAGGGAAACGGTTGAAAATTTATACTGGCACCTTAATGAATAAAAGCACTATCTCCATCAAAAACCAAAAGCCTTAAATCAGAAAAGGATAACTAAGAGGAAAGTAATGATATATTGAATTATTTCTTTACGTAATAATTAAAGCACAGAGCCACAGGACTTAGTTAGAAAGGTGAGACAAAAGTGCTAAAGGTTATATCTATGTTCTCAGTGCCGTACGACACACGATACATATACTACAATATGATCTACTACCATTGCGTTACATACTATATGATACATATAGGTTGATAGGTAGTATTGGATTTTTTTTACTTGAGTCGGGTATGCTTAAGAATCTAGATTCTGGAACTAGATAGACCTGTGAAGATAAAAGAAATAAAATATTTATTAGAAAATTATATTATATCATGTTCCTATAGGGATTTAGAAGTACAGACCTAAACTTTGAAGCTATTGTATAATTCGATGTATAATATGACACGCAAGCAAATCGATAGGTGATACGTAAGGCGAGCTGACAACCTAGGGTTATACAGTTATAAACTATTTGTACTACATTTCTCAAAGATTAGGTCATTGGAATACTTCATTTTCATTCAGATATAATCAAAATAGATCTTCATGTAACCAATTAGAATCAAATGGTGCATGCAGTGTACACCACATCGACTTGAAGATTAGATCATTTTTTTATAAAAGCATAACTAAGACAAATCAGTGAAAAGATGATAGTAGTACACTTAGTATATAAACAAATTCAAAATCACCCCCTTTGAGACATTCTCTTGAAATATGGATTACTTGATCAGAAATTACATCAAAAAAAAAATCAGAACTAAATATAGAACCCACCTAGGAAAACAGAGACACCTAAAAAAATTCCTTAACATCGATAAAAGATGACCCGACAAAAAACCGAACAACTTATATATGTTGGTCAAATAATAATCACCAGCACCAATAAAAAAACCACAACATGACATGAAATGATATCACGACTCCATTCATCTCTCTATTCAGAGAAAACTCCATATGTTATTCTGAGAGAACACCATAGATGCCATACTGCTATATCTCGTTAATCTGCTAAAGACATCATAGAGGATAACAATAGTCACAATTGTGTAATTTGTACTTTGTCAGGCCAACAGAAACCTAAGGTTAATTTGAATTTAAATATCACGAACATTTCCATATAATCACTTCGGTACCATGATTTAATTGTTCATATGACTACCATGAATATTTTAAATCGTTTCACTTAACTACCATCCATTAGCCTACGGTCAGACTTTTCCAGAGCTTTGCACGTGGTGGATGTGATGATCTGTGACCACCCTTAACAAAAGAGAAATCTTCTTCCTCCTTCCTCATCGCTAAACCTAAACCGCGGATGTGGTTGTTAAGAGGCTGAGTTTGGGTCGTGTTTATGTCATCCAAATCAGATCCCTGTAAGCTTTTCGGGTTCAGATTCGGATTCAGGTCAGATTCCTTGTCTTCTAGTCGGATTTGGTGGTTTGGTTACTGGTTACCATTGGCAATCATAGTTGTGTGGGAGTGGGGGGCCTCGTCAGCGTCTTGAGGAGGGGGTCTGATCAGTGACCAGCTCTTAGCCTTTATAAGGTGGCATATCGCCACCTCTTCCTTTCTTATTGGCTTAAGCATTTCTATAAACCATTAAAGGAAAGTACATCCGTAAGAGGGGAGCTGGATCAGACCGGGGAGGACATTGCGGTCATTTTCATGTGAATGACTTTTGACAGAAAAGGAATCAGTAGCAGAAATAGTATTAGCAGTAGGAATAGGATGACCACTAAGATAAGGCTTAGATGTCGCATTTGAGGGTGTAATTTCACATCTTAGATTTGGCCCTTCGAGGCATAGCTCAGACAGAAAGGAGGGAAAGGGAGAAAGAAGATGGTGGTGGTGGGTTTAGGGGTGATGAAGGTGGGTTGAGATTTTGCGATAAGGAAGAAGATGGCAATGCATAGATAGGGTTTAGGGACGAGGAAGATGATGGTGGACAAGTTGAGATTTACAAATGAAGTAAGGATGGTAGTGGCTTAAGATTTAGGGATGCATTGGAGGCGCCAATAATGGAACAAAGTAGAAACAGGACAGGGGTCAAAAAATTGTAAGGTACGAAGTGAAGATAAAAAAGGTTTCATGGTATCAAAGTGACTATGGGGGAAATGTTCATGGAAATTAAATGCAAATTAGCAACAAAATTAAATCAACCTATTGTTGTCACGCAACATTTCGATCCACATCAACTCGTTTGTTTCCCTTTCACAACTAATTATCAAATTAATATGGAAATCCTTATTTAAAGGAGAATGAAGTTAACATATAGAACTTCATACAACAGGAATTACTTAAAAGATTAAGGCCACATATTAAACCTATGAATATTTATGTGAACTCACAATGATAATAATTTCAGCAAACACTTGTACCCAAAAGCCCTATTAAGGAAATCAAGACGAGCCCAAATAAATTTCCTAGCATCAATAAGTGACGATCTGACCAAAATCCAAATAAGAAATTACATCCAACAATTTGTAGATGTTGGTCAAGCAACATTCACCACCACCAATCAGAAAGACGGGTGAAGTGAAACAATATCATGGCTCATATATCTTCCACTCCTCGAGAAAAAAACATATAGATGATTTGCTGGTGATTCTCTTTTTAATATGAGAAGGTCATTGTAAGAATAAAGAAATAGCAACAATAAGGAAAAATTCTTATTTGCACAGCACATAGAGAGAAAATGACATCAACTCGATACCAATTTCAACCTAAAATACTCACATAGACAGTCACAGGAAGACAAGCAAGAGTCAAATGTAAAATCAATCCAACAAGAGAAGTCTCTCACAATGTCCATATACACTTGGCTAAATATCTAAAGGGCATCCAATAGTTTTGACACTTGGGGAGAAAACAACACAAAGGCTAGCAAGTAAGTATTTTGTAACTCCACATAATAACTCACCCTATCTTCAAACATGAACGTCCTAATTGAAATTGAGAATAAGTATAATAGCGTGAACAGGGTCATTTAAGAGTGTCAGAAGAATAATCATATGAATAAGTCACCAGTATAAAGATAACTTAGCATGTAAGCTGCATATTAAGAGTGCCATAATCAATCAAATGATCAAGGAACTAGTATCAATCAAATTACTAAAAAGAGGGAGAATGTTCTTAAAAAAACGTCTCGATGTGTATGCATAATAGTTACTTCTCGACAAAAGTCTGCACTTCACAGCTAGCAGGATAAACACTCGACGAACTAGCAAATATGAATATACCTTTTTACTGAAATAGTTTTCATCTAAAAATCTGCCTCGCTAAATTTATTAGAGAAGGTACAAAAGGCTAGCTACTGCTGCTACTTCCATAAGTTCCATCTCAATCATTTCATATGACGCAGAAAGTTACATGGGCATTGCGATAAAAAAAATATCAAATAGAAAAACTGAGAACTCAAGAATTTCAAACCTTGCAAAAGACAAAATATGGCACAGCTGAAACTGCATATGCCTCCGAAATTTCTGGCTGCTCTTCTGCTTCAACCTGGGCAACAGTTGAAAGAAAAGTTAACACCAAATTAAGCGCAAAACCAAAAATCAAACGAGTAAAACCCTTTATATGAATATATAAAGGAAGCACAAATTCAACCAAACATATTTGGTAAGTCCATCTAAGAGAAGATAGAAACATCATCCACCAAGTATAATATTAAAATTTTGATATTGATTCTAAGTTGATTAGACCACTATATGTTCTTGTTTAATTTCAACGATATATATATATATATATATATATATATATATAATATATATATATATATATATATAATATATATATATATAGCCAAGGACCTCTAGCTCAAGTGGTTAGAGTGAGGCATATCCTCCCTAGAGGTTGCAGATTCGAGCAACGAGGGAAGCATATTTAATTTTCTGTGTGAGAATTAATGTGAGTGCAGAACCGGGTACGGATGCGAGTGCGAAGCAGGTGTGGCCCTTCGGACTGGAGTGGGCCTTCGGGCTGAGTTTGTAGGCCTTTGGACCAGGAGTCTGTAACACAATTACCTTGTTCCATATATATATATATATATATATATATATATATATATATATATATATATATATATAAAATAGAAAGCTCAGTTCACTGAGAAAAATCAATAAACCTGTCAATATAGGAAGGAAACAACATAAGACGAAGTTTACAAAGGGGGGTCTTTGAAAAAGAGATCTTCTAAGGGACAACTGTATTATAAATTTAAGGAAAATTTGGTACAACTCCCTTATTTTTGGCGTCATTTGAGAGGCCCTTCCTCCAACAACTCTTTCTTTCCAAACCCTAAATCCCAATACAAGCATATACTCCCCATATTTGTACATATTGTATGTAATATATCCATTCTATGCATGACAACAAGATTTGAAAAAAAAAAAAAAAAATCTCGGACACGTGTCAATAGTCAATACCAGATGAGTCCCCTTTTCCAACAACTTTCTTTCCTATTTTACACTTGCTGCAAAAGCAAGCAAAAACAATCATGAAGATTAGAAAAAATCATGTGCATTAATTGCATTTACCTCTTAAGGAGCCCACAAAGCAAGGATTGACATGTGAGTCCACTAATTAATTGTTTCGCCTTGATTTGTGTGTCGGGCTCCGTTTTTGACGTTGATCACGCTACCGAACTTCGTTTTTGACGCAGTTTGAGCATAGTCTTGAAATTTTCTTCCATTTTATCTTGATATGATTTATTTCACTTCCGCTTCGGTTAATTCCCCGTCTCCGATTTTTGCCTCAGTTTACGTGCAACCCTGTTTCGTGTCTTGCACCACCGAGCTCAGAACGAGACGTGCTCCGTGTCTACAAACTCATCTCAGACCAACGAGAACATCCACCGACCTTTGTTTTGCAGTTCAACACCGTATAAGATTATGAAACCGTTTTGCCTCGACACTTTTTTAGGTGCTAGCAACACAGGTTAAGTAACTTGTGATATTGGTACCTAACTAGTGATCATTGTGACTTATGTTCTTGGTACCTAATTTGTGATATTGTATCTAATATGAGAGTAGCGTTAGTGACTTATGATCTTAGTACTTAACTTGTGATATTGGTATCTAACTTGCGATCAAAGTATAGTTTGCACTATCGGCTGATATCGATACGGTTGGCATGTCCCGATCCGATACCGACCCGATGCCTGATACTGACCGATACCGACATTGGGGATCTCTTTTCCGGTCAATTCGACAAAAAAAATTGAACAAAAAAGACCAATTAGCATGGGTGTAAAATCATAGTAATGTTGTTACTGTTGTAAAGGCATGTAAATGAGAAAAACTTATCTATCACATATAAACCAATCGACAATGGTGATTATTATTTCATTCAATTCAAAACTACTAAGAAATAACACTGAAATACTTAAATTATACCTAAATGTATAAAATATATTTTCTAAAATATTAATAATTTATTAATAGTTATTTACTTTATGATACCAAAAAATATAATACTCATATCCGAAATCGCCGATACTGCCAATACCTCGGATCATAAGAATGTTCCGATACGATTTCAATACTTTGAGCCTTTATCAACGTAAGCGACTTATGATCTTGATACTTGTGATATTGATATCTAACTCGTGATCAACATAAGTGACTTATGATCTTGATAATTAACATGTGATATTAATATTTAACTTGTGATCAATGCAAATTAGGTCCCAATATCACAAGTTACTTAACATGTGACATTAGTATTTAAATTATGATATTGGTATGTTACATGTTTCTTGACATTCTAACATGTTTCTTTTGACATTCTAACGTGTTACAAATAAATTGTACATGCACCAAGAAAAATGGTCCATTATTTTAGATGATGCTAGATCGCAAAAAATGGAGATTGCAGACGGACTTGTAGGTGTGAAATGAGTACGTGGACACGGAGCACGTCACGTTCAGAACTCGGTAGCATGACACACATGAAACATGATTGCGTGCAAACCGAGACTAGAATTTAACCAAAGCAAAAGTGAAAAGAAATATCAAGATAAAATGAAAAAATTCAAAACTATGGGCACGAACTTCGTCGAAAACGAATTCGAGAGCACGATTGGCATCGAAATAGAATCTAGCACACAAATCGAAAAGAAAAAAATTACTTAGTGGGCCCAAGATGGGCACACATGTCAGTCGTTGACATTGTTCTCGCTCAAAGAAAATGAGGAAAGATGAGGCAGTGGTGTAGAAAATGGATAAGGTGGGGGTATGGGTTTGTAAATTGGGAGAAATTTAAGATTGTTTAAACTAGCTATCACATTCTTTGTCTAATTGTCAGCTTCTTTCAAAAAAAAAGTGTCCCTTATGGTAGGCTTACGTCTTTTACGATGAATTCTGCCTTATTA